>CBVK0103467235.1:0-23876 GCA_900067695.1 Picea abies | reverse complement strand
ATTATGTTGCTGATGAATCAAATAAACTAAATTGGAAAGAATTGCAGGTATCGGACGTGGGAACCCTCACGGTAGAAACGTTACGCGTACTGGACCGTAGGGTCCGACAGCTCAGAAACCGTTTTGTAGACCAAGTTAAGGTCCAGTGGGACAAGTATAGTCCAAGATCTGCTACTTGGGAGGACGCCGAGACACTACGGCGAGACTATCCATCACTATTTTGACCACCTCGAGAACGTGTTTCTCGAAGGAGGGGTGTAGGTAACACCACCTTTTGACTTAGACGGTCGGGATTACCTAAGGCCTATACACTTTATTTCCTAGTCACAGTGAAACTATTAAGTGATATAATTAAATTTTTAACTTATGAACAGTAATGAATGTTTAAGTATTGTTGATGATGATGCATGTAATGCGATCTATTTTGTGAATGAAAATTTTATGAATGTTTAAATGCTATTGATGATGATGTATATGATGAGACATATTGTGAGAAAGAGAAATTGTTGAATGTTTAAATACCATTAGAATGATGTTGGATACGATGAAATCTATTTTAGTAAATGATAATCTTGTGAATGTGTAAAGAGTATGTGGGATATTGTGAAATCTAATTCAAACTGGAAAACTTTGATGTTAATATATTGGTACGGGATACCAAATTGAATTGAGGAAAGTATGCAATTATATGATGATAATGCATAGAAATATATGAGTTTGTGTTGCAAACTAATCTGCAGGTTATGGGCTATGAAATAGCCAAGTGATAATGATGATGAAAGTGGATATCAGGACCACTAACTGGAAAACATTATGGTATGAATAATGTGTGTCAAATTATATTGATTTGGATGCATTGTTGTGATATGTGGACTAGTGCATGATTATGCTATGATTTTTATGCTAACACTGCCCAAAACCAAATAAACGATGACAAAACCTCAAGCAACACAGTACCCCTGTATGTTCCATTGTAGGGTGTTGACCCTGGTTCTATTAGGAGGGGTGGAGTCATTTCCCACCGAGTATCCTCCATTATAGGGTGTTGACCCTGGTTCTGTTAGGAGGGGTGGAGGCATTTCCCACCGTGTATCCTCCAAAACCTGAAGTCCTGGGAGAACGATGTTGGTTCACACTCCCCAAGATGTGTGATGAGGACTGTCAGTTGCCTGCTAGGGAAGCTTGGTCAAGATAGTGACACTTCCACTTACAGGTTCTATTTGGAGTTAGGCCAATATAGTTGGCACTCCAAGATAGTCTAACAGAGGACGGATAGGATGGGAGACAGAAGTAGGTTAGGAAGGAAGGATGAGTAGAATAGTTGAGACATATGGAGATCTGTTTTGTGATGGAATTTGATGAAGGGAGAAATGTGTATATATGAATATTCATTAACTAAACTACAGTTGTGTAAAATAAAATTGTTAAATGGGATAATTGTGATTAAAGAAATTTTTAAACAATTGATTAATTGTTGTCTTTTATAAAAGACTAGTCTTGTTGACTGAATTGGCTACATGCATAAATTACTAAAGGATGACAGTTTGATTATTAGTACCTGTCCAAGACTTGCATGTACTAGCTACACATGCATTTCTTGTACATATACACTAGTATGTATGAGCTTTCTTGACTTATTTACTGTTAATGTAGTTAATTGTTTTGAATGTATGAACCATGCTCTTTTCCTTTGTACCATCAGATACCTTAAACTTCGGGATGAAGTTTCTTGAAGGGTGGTTGTATGTAACGACCCTAATTGAATAAATGATTAAAGATTATAAAGTAAAATTAATTAAAAGAAAATGATTGTGATTAACTAAGTAATACTCTAACTACAGACCACATTTAATGACCTGAGAATTATAATTTAAAAGATCAATGAAAATGTTATAAAATGGTGGCGTATGCAGAGAGGGATAGTCATGGATCCCGAGAAGATAAAACATTAACTCATGAAGAAGGACGGAGGATGGAGGGTGGTTGAAGGAGTAAGTGCCTGAGTCAGCAGGGAGGAATAAGGGACGGGAAGAGGGGGATGTGCGCACCATTCGACGGGAGGGGATGGAATGGATGTTGTGGACTGTTGTATTGGCTGTGAGACTGTGTTATTTTGTGGACTATTGGCTTGCTGTGAGCAAGGAATATAGTGTTCTGGACTGTGACTTTTGATCAGGGGAGGCACTTAGTTGTTGGAGGTTTTGGGCACGGAGGGCCAGGATATTCGTAGATATCCTGGAGCTAGGTAGTTTTCCTAGTTGGCAAGGAGGACAGTAGTTTTGGGCAGTTATTTTCCTGTTTTTGGCAGGGTTGATCTGTGTAGCAGGGAGCAGAAAGGAAGCAGCAAAGCAAAGAGGCAACAGAAATTAGCATCAGATCCAGGTACTTGTTAAGTTTTGTATTTATTTCATACTGTAAATAATTTAGTATTTATTGATAAATCCAAGTTATTGAAGTTGTTGTTATAAAAGTCAATATCATGTTATGAAGTTTTGTTTCAGTTTACTCGATTAAAATGTTTAGGAAACTTAATGATGTTTATAATTATACGGGCATTACATCTAGGAGGAGATACTTATCATATGCATCCCTAGAAAAGATCCCTATACTTGAAGAAAGAGCACAGGAGCATAATTTCAAGGGGAGCAATGGTCACAGAGGGAGTATGTTCAATGTATCTTTAGCATTACATCAGAGTGACATCCCTTGTTCAAAAGGGGAGAGATTATTCATAGGAATATCAAAGGCATTTAGATAGGGAGAGCAACCCCCAGGAGAGTTCAAGCAAGGGGAGTAACCCCAAGATGAGAATGGCCCTTTGCCATTGATGCCAAAGGGGGAGAGTTAATCACATTGATGTAATTAATGTTTATTGATGGGGAGAGATATTCACATTGACTATTGGTGTAGATCATGCCTTATCTACATGTTAACATCAATAATTGGTAATTGGTGTTGACATCAATGTTGGTATTTCCATCAATGCCAAAGGGGGACATTGTTGGATCATGTTGTCATTGATGCCAATGGTTTGATTGATTGATGATTAATGTAATATAATATGTATTGTCCTTGATGAGAATGCATAGATGAAGATGGATCAATGAGTTGTCATTGATATGATGAAGATGGATCAATGAGTTGTCATTGATACATGATGAAGATGGATTGGTGTGGTTTCATTGGTATATGATGCATTGTTGGAAAAATGTATAGATGACTCATTATTGTCTTATTATGATTAATAAGGTGCACAAATGGATGAACTCCAAAGTGGTCCTCTTATGGTGAAATCCCTCACAGGAAGACGCTTTATAGATTGAGTTATCCTAGAAGAATGGTTGGAGAACCCATGCTTGTATGTGGAATAATGAGATGAATATCAAGGAAATTGTTGGTGAAACTATCCTAGATGGATAGTGCTTGTCATGCCATTTCCAGTGGTATGTGGAATGTCACATAACTCCTCATGGTTTGAGAGTTATGGCCTTATGAAGATGAAGGACCCTCACATGAAGGCTTGAAGCCCCCAAGGTCAAAGAAGTCAAAGTGACCTAAAAGAAGAAATCATTATTTAAATGATAAAGTAAAGTGAAAAAGTCAAGGTGGATTATTTAAATAATAAAGAGAAGTGACAAAATCATTAAATAATAAAGAGAAGTGACAAAATCAAGAAATGATAAAGTAAGGTGAAAAAATCAATAAGGAATATTTATGGAAAGTGGTTAACCTTAAAAATAAGGAAAATAGGTTAAGTGACCTAGAAATGGGTTAAGTGACCTAAAAGAAGAAATCATTATTTAAATGATAAATTAAGGTGACAAAGTCAAGGTGGATTATTTAAATAATAAAGAGAAGTGAAAAAATCAAGAAATTATAAAGTAAGATGAGCAAATCAAGAAGAAATATTTAAATGATAAAATATTGGAGAAATTTATATTTATGGAAAGTGGTTAATCCTAAAATAAGGAAAATAGGTTAAGTGGCCTAAAAATGGGTTAAGTGACCTAGAGGATGAAATTATAAATAAGATAGCAATGGTCTCTTGTAGATCATCCTTTTTGTGGATCAATGGAGAGCTTCTTGTGAGAATATCTTTTGGAGTATTGATGGAGAGCTTCTTGTGAGAGATTTGTGAGCATTTTTGTTGTGGAACACTTGAGAATATTGAATATATATAGGTGACTGAGGTAACAAAGGATATCTAAGACAAATTTCAGAAGGAAGGTGAAGAAAACAGGGCCGGAATTGAAGGGAGGATAAATTATTTTCATGATGCTTTCTAAGGTATGTTATTTACAGGTCATCTCACCATTTTCGCTATAACTTTTTTTATGTAATGCTTCAGACCGTGGAATTGATATTCCATTGAGGAAACATATTCAAGTATATGTGGTAAAACATTCATCTTGTGGGTCGTTGTATTTTGGGATTTATACTCCGTGGAAAATAGGGTTTGTCGCTAGTACTGAAAGTAGTCAAAAACAGGTGTTTCGGGTAAAAACGTCATAAATTTTTCATAACAGATCCAAATTAAGTGAGACCAAATGTGTTAGTTAGTTTACGTTCTGTAGTATGTTTTTTAGGAGTTTCATATGAATTCAATGAATATTTTTGGCAGATCACGCTCTACAAGGTCGTTCGCTAGAATAAGCCATAATTTAGCAAGGTATGTCATTTGTTCTATAACTCCTTTTATGAGAGGTTCCAAGTAGTGCCACCTGGAGGAATTGTATAAAACACACTGAAGAAAATTTTTGATAAGTTTCATATATTTATTCATTACAGGTACAAAGTTATGATTATTTCAAGTTGGGGTTGTTGACTAATCCAAAACTAGTCATTGTTGAGACAAGCAGTTGATGAGTTGGCACATACATGAGGTGTATAGTTGATGATGTTGGTACCTATTGATGAGTCATTGTTTATGAGTAGTTGACACATTATTTTTATATACTTGGTACATGGTTGGATGCACTTGTTTATGGTACAGGTTGATTACAGGTTGTTTGGCACAGGTTGTTGCATGGTTGATGCACTTGTTTATGTTGACAGATTCATATCTGTTGAGGATTGATGCCTCATATCAGTTGGTGTTGAGAATGTAAGTTGTTTCTTTCATATAGAGCTGGTTCTCTTGTAGAGTTGTACTCTATTCAGTTGTTGCTGAAAAACCCCCGGATTGAAGTCCATAATAAAAAGAAAAATTGTACATACATCTTGTGTTCTTTGTGTCCTTGTGGAAATGATTTGTTGATGATATATGTTGCTGATATGTATTCACATATAACTGATTATAAATGACAACAATGAGTAATGAGAAAATGTTGAATGTTAAATAAGGATTTTTTGTGTAGAGGGAAGTTTTGGGAAAAAGATCCCCACACTCATTCACCCCCCCTCTAAGTGTTGTAGGTGTGTCCAACAAAGTTCGGATAATTTGAAAACAAGATTTAGAAATAGATAGTGAATAAAATAATAAGGTTGGAGAACAAGTTGTAAAAAATGAAGATTAGATTAAAAAAATGGAAAAACAAAGCCAAGAAAGAAAAAAAAATTTAATCCAAAAAGGAGAGGTCGATGATCTAGAATATCTTAATATGGGAAACATGATTAAACAGGGAAAAGAAAAATTAACTAACAACTTGTCCCTAAACAAGTTGGAATATAAATTCTAAATCAAACCCATCATAAAGGAAATGCATAAACTTATAGAATTAGACCATGGTTTGAAAGAGAAGAACAATGAGGGATCACTAGCAAGGAAAAACAACAAAATAAATTACAAACTGAAATAGTTTGTCTCATAGAAGCAAAGAGGCTAGGAAAAATAATCAAAAGAAAGATATGTTAATTCATGCTAAGATAAGCTCTATAATAACCATAAATATGACATACTTAGAAAAACAAAGGAAGTTCAAAAGGTAAAATAAGTCACGAAGGAAGGAAAATGAACAATAATTAGAAATAGAAAATCTATTATTAGGGATAGAGATAAAAAAGATAATAATAAATATGAACTTCAGACACTATGGATCCCCTCTTTCAGCTGTCATGGATTTCCATGTAGCAAAGGGCCCATGTTAAGTTGCATCATAAATGAAATTGATATTATATTACTTGTTGAAACTTGGTGTTATAGCATCTTTAGACAATTCCATGTTTTGGATTCCTTGATTTGGCCACCATACCCTTCATTCACCTCTCATGATTGTAAGTTTTAAACCTTCATAGTAATGCAATGCACACACATATTCTTAAAAAATAGAAAAGAACACAATTTCAATCACACATATACACAAAGATTTACCTTGGAAATCCAAACCGAGAAAACCAACAACTTGTTTAGAGCCACACATCTAATTCGTATTTATCATCACTCAACTTCATTGTTTATAATAAAATATATATAGGATCTTGTGACATCCAAAACCCCCAATACATTGACTTGTATTAGACTATAACCGTAATTCATTAACCAAAATTAGAAAACATTGGGCTTAGACACAAATCCAACATGCACCACAAAACTGCCAAAAGACAAAAATCGTGGGTTAAAAACCACTAAAAACAGACAAAAAAACCACCCAAATGTTTTCTGGGAGCTTCACCCCCCACTACGCCCATCGCAACGAAGTGCATGAGGTTGGTCATGCAAACAATATAACACACACCCAACAATGATGACTTTGATTAATCTATAGAATTTCTAGGCTACCTCCTTAGCAATCCATACACACTTCTTACTCATAAAAGGAGCGTATACATGTAGTTCTACTTCAATAAAGGTGTCTAGACCTTAAAAAGTGACTAAAAATATATATAATTCATAAAAATTATGCACACTTGAGTGAGGTTTATGGGAAAAAAACTTTTGTAACTCCCTAAAACCTATGACAAACTATCTCAACAAACTTGAATTGGGATAAAAAGAGGCATGATTGAAGGAATGAGTACAAGAATTGATGCAGTAACAAAGTTATCCTCCTATCAAAACATCTAAGAGGTCGTTATTTCCCTGAGGTTTTTGTAACATTCAACCCTTAAGGAGAACATGTTCCTTGAGTATTTTCTCTGTTTATTGATTTGAGGCCTAAGACTTCCCAATCTTCCTCATTCTTGTGTGGAGAGGATTTTCAAAGTCCTAAAGAAATCTTGAGTGGCTTGGGGATGGAGGATTCTATATGACGGTTACAAAAGTTGTCGACAGTAGATCGTGTATATATTTTGTATCTCCATTCATTTTAATAAAATGGAGATCTCTCTTCTTTCCCTCCCCCAAACTCTGATTCAATAATTAATACTTCTAGTTTCTTTCATTGTTTGGTTAATGAACTGACTTGTTTGATAGTTAGTTAAGGTATTTATTTCTTCTTTATATTTTCTTTATTCCAATAAGTTTGAGAAAGGTACCTGTTTCCTTGTGTGAAAGTTTGGAAGCATGGACATGGGCAAGGAAAATTGGTGAGAGGTCAACTCAAGGGATTCGTCTCCAATTGACCATCAGGACCAGGTAGGTCCTATTTATAACTAACTGGTAGTTACATTAAGTAATCACAGACATACATTAGGAATTGAATTGTATTTTTCTTTGATTCACTATGTTAATAGTCCACCCTAGCAATAGGATAATTGTTATCCACATTAGAACTGGAAACTCCATCAAGGATAACTCTTTGCGTTTCTCTCCATAGGGTTTCCTTCCTTGATTTTCTAGTTGTGTTTAGGATTTTTTCTTAAGTTTTCACTCTTATTACCTAGATTCTATTAGTTTTATACCCATAATTGAACCTGTATGCACATTTATCTTGGGAACATAGCATACATACACTTGTTTCCTTTAGAAAAAGAGCATGCATATGGAAGTTGCATGACCAAAAAGTCCATACATGTCCTAATTCTTGAAATTTCACTTGTTTCTACCCATCTTCCCTTCCTTTTTGCATTGTTTTTTGCTCTAAGGGTTAGGGTTTTCTTGTAGTAAGGGTTTCATGTGAATTAGTTATTGTTGGCATATAGTTAGATCATTTTGAAAAGAAAGAAAAAATGTTCCTTGTGTTCCTATTTCTTTTTCCTTTTTGCATGTTTGAAATCGTTCTTGATTAGTTGCATTTTTCTTTGAGTTGCTTGGTAAGTTGGGTTGCATTATCATAGTATCGAAAAAGAAAAATATTTTGATGTTAGCACTTGCATTGTGATTTTATTAAATTTGATCACGTTTCATATTGAAAACCAAGTACATTGAAAAATTAGAGTGAAGAGATAAAGTTTTACCAATGTTCTGAAGTTTTCATTTCTAATAGTCTAAAAACATCATAAGTGGCATTTTCACTTCCTTGAGTAATCAACATCTTATAAAATGAACACTTAAATTAAAATCAACTAGAATTTTTCTTGATAGAAAAACCAACTATAGTCTAGCAATAGGGCCTTGGTGTAAAATTGGAAAGTAAACTCTCCAAGGCCGCAACATCAAACTAGAATTAAATAGTGAGTGCAAAAATATATTCGTAGTAAGAAGCATTTGTCGATAAAGCACCTCTAATAGAGGTGTCAAGAACGAGGTTGCGTTAGGGTAGGTGGAGGTGATATCCCATATTTCCCATAGGGTAGGTGGAGGGCATCGTAGTCTCTTTGGCACCCTTATTTGGGACCTGTCCCATTGGATTCCCCTCTTCTCCCTGATTCCCATGGTACCTATCATTTTTAAGAAAATGTTTTTTCGTGGACTTAACCCCCTTTCCCGACACCCTTATTTGGGCCTTATCCTAATGAATTCCTCTTTTCTACTTGATCATCATGATACCTATCACCTGTGACCTATCAGGAAGAAAATGACTCTTCCCATTACCAAGGTCCTCATTCCACCCACCTTCCTCGAGAACTTCTCCTTCCCAGAATTGAGGTGAACAAATTTGATGGCTCGGATCCCATAGGTTGGGTCACTCAAATGGAACATTATTTCTCCTTGCATGGAATTACTAATGATTTAGCCAAGCTTAGTTATGGTATCCTACATTTGGATCTGGAACACTAGAAATGGTGGAAATGGCGTAGAAAGGCACACCAAGGGTATGTGGCATGGACACAGTTTGTTGCGGAGCTTTATGAGCGCTTTGACTCTATGATTTGGATTTAGGAGCAGAACGAACTGATTAACAGACTGAATACAATAAACATTGAGATATGAAGAACAACATAGATATCCATTGAACAATATCTTTTATTGAATAAATGAAATATGATGAAACTGTAAAATTGCAGAACTGAAACACTTGCTCGAATGGTGGTAGTTATCTCTGAGAAGAGATGTGATTGCTATGCGCATCCATCTGAGAAGAATGATTACAATGAGTCTCCAAAGGCCTTTTTAACATTACTCATGAATTCCAAAACCATAGACATCCAAAAACCTAACCCAAAGAGATGAAACACCAAAAGTTATGTGGGCCCCTATGGGTAAGTTGGTACTTCAAATTTCGAGGGTTGTAAATTTTGCATACGACTTTAGATTTAGGTGTGTGATAGCTTGTTAGAAAGGTATTCTCGAGAACTATGCATTAAGCTATAAAAATTTGACTTCGTCTACAGTTTGACTATGGCAAGCCAAAAAAACATTGTTTAGGGCCCCAAAATGTCCACTGAAGTACAAGAATATGTGTTGACATGAAAACATACAAAATAAGCCAGTTGGATTTCGTGGGAGGCCGCTAGTATCCACCTGGAAGATGTGTAGGGATCCAGACAGCCTCAGAAGTGTAGAACCCGCAATTAAAAATAAGTACATAAGAACGTGTTGAACTAAAACTATCAAGAGGAGCCTGTTGGAATAGGTGGGTGGCCACCAATATCCACATGTATCATTCCTACCCCCTTAGGAAGAAGTGGTCTCCATTGCACTGATTTCCCCCATCAGGTGAGGAAACTTCTACTGAATTTGGGCCCGAGTGAGCCACTTTCCTTGGTGGAGGAGTTGCCCTACCTTGACAACCTGATAAAGTAGGATTCTCTGTTGGAGAGTGCCCTTGACCTGTCTGTCCACTATCTGATGATTGGATGCCTATTCCATGTAGTAAGGGTTGTGATCTGTTGGTTTCATTTGTTCTATGATCTTTGAGGTATCCAATAATGGTGGAAAATATGGCCGAAATAGGTCCACATTGAACACTGGGTGCAAGCCAAGGAAGGGTGGAGTGTTGAGCTCAAAATCATTGCTACCCGCAGCCTTGGTGATAGTGTAAGGCCCATTGCAAAGTGGGAAGAGCTTCTAATGGGGCCCTGTAAGATGCTCTTTCTGCAAATGTAACCAGACGTTGTCTCCAACTTGAAATTGGTGTGGTACCCTATGTTGATCATGGAACTACTTGTACTTAGCATTGGCTTTCTCCAAAATATCATGGACCTATTGGAGGATGTGTTGAATCTTCTCAATGAATCTAGTGGCTTTGTCGGTCTCAAACTAAACATAGGAATATTTTGTCTGTGTGGTTGAAAGAGGTAGTGCAACATCAATGGGACCCAAGGGTTGGAATCCCATCCCCACTTGAAATGGGTTATGGTTGGTGGAGTTATGGAGAGCCCTGTTGTAACTGTGTTGAACATAGGAAAGAATTTCATCCCATGTACATGGATTCTTAGAGTTGTACATGCACAGGTTGTGCCCAATCATTCGATTGATGAGCTATGTTTGGTCGTCTGTTTGGGCATGGAAAGCAATGGATTTAGTGAGCTTGGTGTCCAACAGTGACCAGACACTCGACCAAAATGTGATGAGGATCTTGTTGTCCTAGTCGTAGATGATGGTATGTGATATCCCAAAATGTACCCACACTCGTTCGAAGAAGATCTTGCCAATATCTTGCATTGTGATGTTCTTCTTCCAGGCTGTGAGGATGGCCATCCTCGAAAATATATCAACGACCACAAATACACAATCATTGCCTTGTTTTTTGGATGGAAGGCTAGAGATGTAATCCATCAAGATGGATTCCCAAGGTTTCTCGGGGGTAGGAAGAGGGGTGTATAATCCTTGATTCTTGATGACTGGCTTGGCAATGGCACAAGAAGTGTAAGATCTTATATACTTTCTGACATCCTGTCAAATTTTTGGCCAATAAAACTGTTTCTGTAGAATGATCACCATTTTCTCTACACCAAAATGTCCTACCATCCGACTGTAGTGGGATTTCCAAATAATATTTGCACACCCACTTGCAGGAACATAGAGATAGACTAGATGGCATAAAATTATGTTCTGAATATGAAAATTGGTGGCATTTTCACTTGTACCCAAGAGCTTATAGGTGGTGGTGAAGTCTGGGTCTTGCTGATAAAGTTGGGGCCACTCAGATGCCTCATGTCCACAAGAATGGAGCACAATGGTGAGTGTAGCCACGAGAGGTTGACTGAGGTAGTAAACAACATGATTTGTGCTCCCTGTCTTATACTTGATTTTGAGATGGAACTACTACAGGTAGGTGGACCAGTTCAGATGGCAGTCGTCCTGCAAATTCCCATGTGCTTGTATGAACTATAGAGGCTTATGATCAGTGTGGATGATCATCTCCTTTCCTAGAATGTAATGATTCCATTGACGATAGGCTTGTACAATGGAATACATTTCCTTGTCATAGGTGGGGTATTTTCGGACAGTATTTGAGAGTGTCACACTATGGTATGCCATCAGATGATAGTTCTGAGTGAGAAATGCACCTACAACATATTCAGATGCATCAATCTCAATCTTGAACAGTTGTTTCATATTGGGAAAGGAGAGTACTGGAGTTGAGCACAAGCGATGCTTTAGATCATCAAATGCTCGTTGTTGTTCCTTCCCCTACACGAACATTTCCCTGCCATTGCCCTTGGTCACTTGGCTAAGGTCCCATGAAATATGGGAGAATCCCAACATGAACCGTCGGTAGAAGTTTTCCAGTCCTAAGAAGATCTAAAGCTCAATTAGTGTGGTCAGGGCTGGCCAGTCACAGATGAATTAGATATTATTTGGATCAACATGGACCCCATGATCATCAATAATGTATCCCAAGTATTGGACCCTGTTCATGCCAAAGGGGCATTTTTCCAAGTTGGCATATAGCTTGTGTTGCCACAGAGTGCTCAAAACCTGTTGAATATGTTGCATGTGCTCCTCCCAATTTCTATTGAAGATGAGGATGTCATCCAAATATACCACCACAAAAGAGTTGGTGAAGTGTCTCAATACCTCATCCATCAACCTCATGAAAGTGGTTGGTGCATTTGTTAATCCAAAGGGCATAAACCAACCATTCAAAGAGACATTCTTTAGATTTGAATGTTTTCTTCCGTACATCAGTTGGTTCGATGGGAACCTGGTGGTAGCCAGACTTTAGGTCAATCTTGTTGAAGAACTTTCCCCCCTTGAGTTGTTCAAGAAGATCATCAACCTTGGGAATTGGGTTCTAGTTCCTGAATCTAATTTTGTTTAATTCTCTATAATCAATGCAGAGTTGCAAGGTCCCAGCCTTATTCTACACGAATACAATCAGGATTCCACAAGGGGAGGAGCTTGGTTTGGTGTGCCCATTTTGAAGAAGATATTGGATTTGACACTTGATTTCGTCATTTTCCATCAGCGAGTGACGATAGACTGGTTAATTAGATAGCTGTGCATTGAGGATTATATCAATTGGATGCTTGAATTGGAAGTGCATCGGTACCCTGGTGGGTGAGGAGAAGATGTATATGTACTCTTCCACGATCATGTCCACTTGCTTCTATTGCAAATAAAGGCTCTTTGTAGAGGCCACAGATGTGGTGGCGACCTTTTGCTTACTATGAGCATGAATAAAAAAGAATATAAACTTCTCGGTCTATGAAATTACCTTACTGCATTTCTTATAAGAGATTAAAGAAATAGCGGTAGGCGATGATACCTATGGTATCCTGTACAATTGTCTACCCAAAGTAATAATAACACTGTGGGTTCTAGACTCATACACAACATGACACTTCCACAAATATTGTTGTCCTAAAATAACATCACAAACTTCAAGGGGAGAAATATCACACAATGTATTGCCTTTGAAAGGCTTGTTGTTGTAGGGAATATGACACTGTTGGATGACATGGAGATCTCTTCCTTGGCGAAGCCAGCCGATGGCATAGGGTTGTGGGTGTAGTGTCATCGGCAGGTCCAGTCGCTTGATGAACTCTGTTGAGATCATGTTCTTTTGAATTCCACTATCAACAATGAAATAAAGCGGAGCCCCCTTTATCCACATCTGTGAGTGAAAGAGGCATTTCCCTTCCTCTAGTTCTTCTAGTTCACTCTGCTAGACTTTGGTGGTAGAGACAATGGCATTGGGTTCAACATCGATAATCCACTCCACTCCTTATGGATTTGATTCAGATTCAAAATCGACCTCTGACTCGGAAGCCTTCAACTCGGCCACAAATGAATTCTTGGAGCGGTATTCTTCAGTGTTGTGCCAAGGGATTTTATGGTATTCACACCATTTTCCCTTGTCCTTCTTCATCTTCTCATTTCCCTTCTTGTGTTGTGGCTTGGAATAGTTGTCCTGAGAGTGGCCATATTTTCTTTGTCCCTAGATGTGTTGGTTGGGGCCGCCTTTTCCCTCTTTCGACTGTGAAGAGTTTGCAGATCCAAAATCTCACCTCTTCTACTTAAATTTGTGCTCCATCTTGACCACATATCTATAAGTTGTACCTAATGAGGCGATGTCCAGAAACACCATTTCTGTTTGAATGTATCTATGAAAAAAATCATCGTATTTGAGCACCATATGTCGCTCAAATTCTTTGATACCCAATTTGGTGCGCAGGGTATGGAAAATATTGGTGAAATATGGTATTGTCTGGTCCCTATCCTAATGCAGGGCGGTCCATCTGGTGTACTGGTCCTCGTGGCTTCCAATAGGGTAGTACTATTCTTTAATGGAATCCCGGAAGGAATCCCATGTAGGGGCAACCACAAATATTGTAGATCCCTCTATGGCTCTTTTCTTAGAGTAAGTATCTCACCAATCCTTAACATGGGGGACAACCTTGAGGACTGAAAAAGTAATATTTTCCCTATAGAAAAAATTGTGGACTAAAAAATACTCTTCGAGTAGATTCAACCATTTATCTATAGCATTTGCATCTATCGGTCCTTCAAATAATGGAATATGAAAATTTACCTATACCTTGAAGGGGGTTGCATGTTCGCTTGATGAAGATGCTTCTCCTATGGGAAACCACTGAAAGATCTGCACAAAGTTGTCCATCATTTCATTCACTTTTCGTGTAAGGGCTTCCTCGAGCAACATTTTAAAAGGATCTCCTACTCCATCATATTTCTTTTCGTCCCCCATGGGTTGTTGTTGTGCTCGGCATGACCGATCTTCCAATGGGTCGATTGGTTCAAGTCCCAACTTCTTGTACCCAGATCTTGTCAGGGACATGCATGCAGAAAAATAAATGAAGAGAAGACCACATTGATACCAATGATCCAGATTTAGGAGCGAAATGAACTAATTAACATACATAATACAATAAACACAGAGGTATGAAGAACAACGCAGATATCTAGTGAACAATATCTTTTATTGAATAAATGAAATGGGTTGAAATTGTAAAACTACAAAAGTGAAACACTTTCTCAAATGGTGGTAGTTATCTCTGAGAAGAGATGTGGCTTTTATGCACATCCGTCTGATCAAAATGATTACAATGAGGCTCCAAAGGCATTTTTAACATTACTCATGAATTACAAAACCCTAGACATCCAAAAGCCTAACTTTAGGAGATGAAACAACAAAATTTATGTGGGCCCCTATGGGTAAGTTGGTATCTCAACTTCTCGGGGTCGTAAATTTTGCATATGACCTCCGTTTTAGGTGTGTGATATACCGTTGCAAAGGTATTTTCAAGAAATACACATTGCGTTGTCAAACTATAACTATGTCTATAGTTTGACTGTGGCAAGCCGAAAATACATTGTTTACGGCCCCAAAACAGCCCTAGAAGTACAGAAAGATGTGTAGACATGAACACATACAAAATAATTCAGTTGTATTAGGTGGGAGGCCAACAATATCCACTTGGAAGATGTGTAGGGCTTCAAAAAACCCTAGACTGTAGAACCCACAATTACAAATAAGTACATAAGAACGCGTTGAACTAAAACTGTAAAGAGGAGCCAGCTGGAAAAGGTGGGTGGACACCAATAGCCACCCGGACTACTCTAACAACAATCATTTGGGTTGATTGACCAAGTTGAAACAGTCTGGGATAGTGTAAGACTTTATTGCAACCTTTCAGCACTTGGATTTTAGAACAAAGGGCATATTAGATGCCTTCTTTCAAGAATGATTTATCAATGGTATCAAATATGAAATTTGTACCCATGTTCTCATGCTCTGACCTCAACTTGGTTGGAAGTTACTAAACAAGCCAAGGAATCCCAATAGATTGTCTCCTCCTAGACCATAAAACCGTATTTTATTCCTCTCCCTAAACCCACCAATCCTACCCCTCCTGGAAACCCCCTCAAGATCCAGAAATTAACTTGGGAAGAAATGGTTGAATGCCAAATCAAGGGTATTTTCTATAATTTTGATGACAAATATTTTCCAGGGAAAAAGTGTAAGGAACATAATCTTTTTCTGGCTATGACTGAGGATGTTTCTAATGAGGAGGTAGTTGTTCCCCCTGTGGAGGAGATATCACCCCCTGTTTATCTGAATCCAAGCTCTGATCCACCAGAAGTTGAACCGGTGATTTCACTAAATTCCCTCACTGGATTCTCTGCTCCCTAGAACCTCAAGTTAATTGGTTACATTAATAATTGGAAAGTCATCATCCTTGTTGACATTGGTATCACCCATAATTTTATTCATCATCACATTTCCCAAGAATTAATTGTTATATCTGTATCGTCAATCATTTTCAAATCATGATTGCCAATGGAGGTTCCATGCAATGTGGAGGATGTTGTGAAAATGTGCGGCTCCAAATTGGTCAGTATAACCTAAAATCCCATATGTTTTCTATAGACATGCGTAGTTGTGAAATTGTGTTAGATGTTGAATGGTTAAACACTGTGGGCCCCATTCTCATAGATTTTAAGGAATTAACCATGCAATTCCAACATGATGGACAACAATATCAGTTTTAAGGAATCACAACAGGTTCCCTTGATATCATCAGTTCCCATCAAATGGAAAAGCTTCTAAAAAAAGGTCATTCATGTATTATTTCCCAACTTCATTCCATTCAAGCACTTGAGACACCATCCATGCATCATGACCTCCAATATATCATATCCCAACACCAAGTTGTTTTTTCACTCCCCAAGGAATTCCCTCTTCTCGTGGTGTTCATGATCATGACATTCCTCTTGTCCCCAATAGTATTCCTCCCAATGTTCTCCCTTATCGTCATCCCTTTTCCCAGAAGAATGAAATTGAGAAAAATAATTCAAGAATTTCTCAAAGCAGGTGTTATATATCCTAGTACTAGCCCCTATTCTTCTCATGTGGTCATGGTACTCAAGAAAGAAGGTACTTGGTGCATGTGTCCAGACTTTCGCACCCTCAATAAACTCACCATCAAAGACAAGTTTCCCTTTTTTTCATTGATGATATCTTGGATGAATTGATTGGTGCTCAGTAATTTACTCAACTTGAGATCCAAGGAGAGGGGTTGATTCAACAAGGTGAGCAAGCGGAGTTTGTGTCTTGTCCATTGCAATTGCACCAGGCCGTACACAAGCCAAATTTTTCAGCCAACAAGGGTCAAAAACAGGTCGTACCAATCAGCATAAGAACAGGTCATACAAGGATAAGATTTCATAGGTCATGTAAGTCATACATAGGTCGTACACATGTCATACAATTTGGGTTGCACAGGGCCAAAAATATTTGGGCCATACAACTATTTGTGAGGCCTAATTTTTGCTAAGAGGAATTGCGATTTTGCTGAGGAAATTTGTATTATCTTGTTGCTGTAATGTTTCTCTTGAAAGCCCAATATAATCCCCACTTTGTTGGTTTTCTTCACACTAGGTTTTCAAAGGTATTTCTGGTTTTGTCTAATTTTTTGTGCGTGTTTTACTGTTATCTTTTGTTGTGCTATTTTGGTTTATAACTCAATTGTAATATGTATTCATAATTTTCTAAGTTTATATCAGCATTGATTAAATTTTGGTTAGATAAAATTACTGGCATAATATTCTATTGTTGATTTATAGAAATTCAACATGGTATCCAAGCTCCGCCTTTGAGTAAAAAAGAAGCCAATTTATTTGTTGTGAAGAGTAGGGTGTGAATCAACAAGTGGAACGTGTGATCAGAAATAATGTGGGAGTTAGAGAAACTGACTTAAATGGTCGATGCAAGATTGAGATTCGAAGAAAGGATGGAGGGAACCTCAAACTTCAATCCATGGAGGAATCAAATGGGTTTTTGTTTGGAGGAGAATGGATTGTGGAGTTTGTTGAGGGAAAAGAAGTAATTCCAACTGATCTAGCATAGAAAGCATCCCATCTCAAGAAGGATGTGAATACAAGGAGGATAATTGTGGATGGAGTCAAAGACCACATTATTCTCCATCTATATAGAAAGAAGTCTACCAAGGATATGTGGGATACCCTGGTGACTTTGTACCAGTATGATACCCAGAGAAGGAAGATGATGCTCATAGAGAAGATGAGAAGAATGAATATGGCTAAGGGAGAATCAGTGGTTACTTACCTCACAAATTTCACTAAGATGAGAGATGAACTGGAAGTTGTTGGAGAGGAAATAGATGAGACTGAGTTGGTGAGTATATCCTTGAATGGATTCACCAAGCAGTGGGAAGTTTTTGTGCGAGGAGTGGTGGATCAGGAGAAACTCCATGATTGGGAGAGGTTATGGGATGAATTCACCTAGGAGGAGTTGTGAGTTGATGCATCTTAGGATATCCAGTCAAAGAGTGAGAAGGAGGAGAATGTGGCCCTTCATGTGAATAAGGAAAGTGGAGGAGGCTCCAGGGACATGGGACAAGTGAAATGCTTCGTGTGTCACAATACTGGCCACTATGCTAGCCAGTTTCCCAACAAGAAGAATAATAAGGAGGAACAGGTAATAACAACGACATCTACTGAGATAGATTAGTTTGCAGATAAATTCTAGGCAGAATTTTCTATGGTTGCCTCTCTTTCGAGTGGTAGTATTGCAGAGTTGGAGGATGATGGGGCATGGTTCATGGATATTGGATCACCTCACCATATGATGGGAACAAGGTCGGTGTTCCATAGTGTTTCTAAGATAAGCTCAAACTTGCATGTGAGTAGTGGGGCTAGCACCATGTAAGCAGTGAAGGGAGTTGGATGTGTCATATTCCATCTAGAGTTAGGTGGTTCTCTGGAGGTGGACGAGGTGTTGTTTTCTCCAAAGATAGAGGTTAATTTTCTCTTTGTATAAAATCTATAGGATATGGGGTATCTATTCATGTTCAAGGATGGACCGGTGCTCATACGTTCAGAGGGAGAGACCTTGGATGTAGCAGTGAGGCTTGGAATTAGGGAGGGTATTATGTACAGGGTGTTGGGACATCCTGTAGTTGGATCTAATGGGATCTTGGATCAACAATCAGTGTCAAATACTAAGTCCAGAGGATGAGCGGATTCATCCAAGAATTTCACCTGGTATGACATAACATTGATGGATGATCAGTTCACGATATTAGATCAGTGTGTAGCAGAGGTATAAGGAGGGTATTCCAATTTAGAGGGAGCAACAACAAATTTGATGGGGTCACATATTGATCCAGGTGGAGACACCTTCCTTGCTAATAGGGAGTGCTAGTTTTGTATCTTGGTAGGTGTCTTAACATGGGCCTAAGTGTCCTAAACATGTTGATGTACAAATTAAATAACCCAGATCAACCTATTTAACTTAGACTAAGTCTAACTTAGAAATTCATCAAATTTTATGTTTTGAGTGAATTGTGGGGCCCAGTCTAGTGCAGTGCATGGAATAGTGCTTTGTGGGGCCCATGTCAAGTGGGGTGCACCTCCTTGGAGCTTTGGAGGCTGAACTTGGCACACAATTTAATCCAACAAGGTGGTTGGAAGATGGATAAATGAATGGTTTGAGGATGAGGGACACACATTCCTCATTTTTTAAATGGATCAAGTGAGCTAAAGGGGGCATGTTAGCACTGTGTAAATTCTTTCCGACTGAATAGACAAATGACATAGGTAATTGTTTAAACCAAATTTAGAGTTGAGGCACTAGCCTTCTCAACTAAAAGAGGGATCTCTCGTGTCACTTGATATATCTATGGAAGACGGGGGCTAGATTCATTTTATTTTGGGGGTTTTTAATAAAATTGTTGAAGAGCTAGAGATGATCCTTGGGCTATGGGGTCAGGAATGTAGGATGCATTGCCAAATCATGAAAACAATTAAGAGAAAAAGGCTAAATGAGGAAGTGACTTCTAAGTTTATGTTTGAAAATTTAGATGGTATCAAAAGAAAAGAAACACACAACTATTATCAGAGCATTATAGTAATGAATTCTGAAATGGTTTAGAAGAGATAAACATAGTCTAAATCACCAAGCCGAGAGCATTGAATAATGAATTTCAGACTTTTAATTTCTCAATTTAGACAGAGGAAAGAAAAATGAAATGCAGAATAACAAGAATCACACACTATGGGAGAAAATGAGACTCATAACACCTCCATTTAGAATCTTTTCATTAAAAGTCCAAAATCTGCCTTTACATCCATGTATTCATTCCAGACCCAGAGATTTACAAAGTTTCCTACATAGAGGGAAGGCTCCTCCTTTCTCCATCCTTCTATACTCATGAGACCAAGCATATATAGAGGAATTTAGTGTGGAATTTAAAACATTTTGACTTCCTCATAATTCTAAAATAGATACAAGTTACAGAAAGGAAGAACAGTTTTACTATTTAAAGGGACCATTAGTAATCGGTCTGTCATATTAGGACTCCCTTTTCTTAAGCCGCCATATGTCCAAAACTTTCTGAAATACACCTAAATTTACCTGAGGATTCACCTCAGCTTGGGGATTTCCTCTTCCAGGGTACTCAACCAAGCAAGATTTTCTCCGACGCTCTCTATCATCTCGGTTTTGGCCTCCATTGTCCACCTTTTTCTCCTCTTCCTCTTTGCGGTTGGGTGGTAGGTGTTGTCCGCGTGTTCATTTATGATGAGATCCCTCATAACGGGGTTTAATTTAACTCCTAAATCTATCTCAGTTGTAGGTTCGGTATGAAATTTAGTTGCTAGTATTTGCAAGACCCATCTTTCTTTCTTACTTATTGACCTGCTTGGTCCATTAGTTGAGAACCTAGTCACGCCAGACACCATTTGATGAGTATTATCCATACCTTTCGAACTTTGGAGAGACCTCGATTTGGCCACCCTTTGAATTTACTATACTCAGGAAATCAACATAGGTCGAGCTTGTTTTTCTTACACATAAGATGACAATTTCCCATAATAGGAAAAAATGATTTCATATCTGAGATTTGATGGATTTTTTTTATTTTAATCATGAATTACTGTCACAGTGAGTTGGTGTGCCATGCTTCATCAATCCACTTAGAATGATGAGCCTCGCGTTAGTTATGTGACAACGTCCTTTTAATACGTCATATGGGAAAGTACTTGGACTAGTGATGTGGAGTGATTTGACCAACTTCCATCCTTCTCGCGAGTTATTGATGTGACATTTTGAACCACATGAAATCGAGGCCATAGGAAAAGTGGTTTCAGGCAATTCGTTGTCTGCCCCATTGTGTGTGCAAGAGTGCCACGCATTCCCCATCAAAACCATATTGGTTTTTCCCATTCTTCCTTCGTGACGTTAAGTTCTGTGCTATTTGTCGGTCCGATGTGGGCCTCGACCGTGGATCTAGTGTTCTTCAAAATCAACGGTCCTCCAAGATACTCCCTTCCCACTTATGTTATATTTGTTCATATGTCGTTGGATACAATCGAGTGCCCTAAACTATCACGCCTCTACTGTGGTATAGCATCTCGCTAAATTTCATAAATTTTTAGATCCCGATATGAAAATTGTTAAGGTGATAACATTGGCTCCAACTGGGGATGCTATCCTCCCAGTGAGGTAGAAAAGAACTCATAGATCTGGTGCCTGATCCATTAGGTTTTTCCCAAAACATGTGTGTACCCAGCTTCTACCAATCTCTACGCACTGCTTCTGACTGCATGTTGGACATCCGAGTACATTATTGAAAATTGACTATATTTATTACTAGAAAACTCAAACTAAAAAATGCTTGACCGACAAGCTTATTTTCACACCCCTATCTACCTTAAAACTGTTGAGATGACTAATCAATCAAGTGATGCTAAAGTGCCAATGCAGCCAATCAAGCAATTGGCTTCCAGATTCTCCTTTATTCACATTTTTCTTAAGTTGACAGACAAATGTAAAAGATGGGGTCTGAAAGAAAAAATTGAATCCAAAATCTGAGCTTATGAAAGAAACAAATTCATCCTTCACTGAAGACTGTAATAGGATGGCCACCAAATCTTGAAAACCATGAAAAATCATTTCTTCTTGATGAGCAAAACCAAAAGGCAAGCCTCTTTCATAAGTGTTAGTTGTTTTTTCTCTATCTCTTATGTTCTAATAACATTTTTGAATGAAATGGCAATGATAGGTTTGTCTTCTTTTCCATGCATATCAACAAAAATATTCATACATTCTTGAACATCTTCAAATATGATAGCCATATTATGTGCATCAAAGCTATCCTCTTGTTCATCAAACAACTCTGATTTGGTTTCATTAAATTTATGGAAATTTGTTTGAGGACAGCCACTTTGACTTTCAAACGAATTAATAGAAATGAGTTCCTGCTCATAATCTCCTTGCAAATGTGAAAATCTAATAGCATGCACTATTTCATAGTCTAGAGTTCCCATGGATGGATTTTCAAAACCCTTATTTTCAAATGACTCAAACAAAATGATCCATATGGATATTAGTGGCCATCCACCTTTTCCAACTAGCTCAAAACAATTTTCTGGCAATTTTGGCAATTTACTATTTTTAGCAGTTTTCACTTTCGGGGCCATTTTGAGGGCCTAAATAAAGGATTTTGGGGATCGAGCTTATCAATGATAGTCTACAACATGATTGAGGCCCCAAAATGAATCTCCTCAATGATACCTTTCCAACAGGCTATCATACACCTAAAACAGATATCGTATGCAAACGTTACAACTCTGGGAAGTTAATGTACTAACTTACCTAAACGGGGCCCACATGACTTTTGGAGCTTCATCTCCTAGGGTTAGGTTTTTGGATGTATAGGTTTTTTGGCATTCCTATTTATTGTAAAAATTCTTTTAGAGCCTGATTGTAATCAACTTCCTGTGAATGAGCGCAACCGTCACATCTCTTCTCAGAGATAAGCCGCCACCATTCCAGCAAGCTTGTTTTCACTACATTTTACAGTTTCATCTTATTTCATTATTGAATAGAAAACCATTTTTACTGTATCTCTATTATTTTGTGTTAAGAATCTATTAATAATATGTATTCATTTTGTTCTTCTCATAAAATCCAGATCAGTGGTATTAGAGAGGTCTACTCCTTGTCGTCTTAATGCATGTCCCAAACGAGGTCAGAGTACAAAGAATTGGGTCTTGAGCTTGTTTCTCTTGAGGACAAAATCTATCACACACCCAATCGACCTCTCATGGAAAGAGAAAACAAATATGATGGGATAGGAGATCCTTTCAAATTATTTATTGAGTAATCCCTCATGCAACAGAGGAACGATATGATGGATAGTTTCACGCAATTCCTTCTACAACTACCAACAGGCGACACATCTTCTTCGAGCGGAGGCACCACCCCCTTCAAGCTACAAATAAAATTTGATATTCCTATATTTGAAGTTTATATAGACACGGATGTTGTAGACAAGTGGTTGAATCTGCTAGAAGGGTATTTTTCTATCCATAATTTCTCGAATAGAGAAAATATTACTTTTGCACTCCTCAAAGTCGTCCCCTATGTCAAAGATTGGTGGGAAATGTTCTATGAGAAAAAGGAAATAGAGGAACCCTCATTATTTACGGTCACAGCCACCTAGGATTCCTTTAGGGATGCTATTAAGGAACAATACTACCCTGTCGGAAGTTATGACGAATTATATACCAAATGGACCACACTGCAGCAAGAAAGAGACCAAGCAGTGCCAGATTTCACAAATATCTTCCATACCTTGCGCATCAAGATGGGTATCAAATATTCAGAGTGACATCAAGTGCTCAAGTATCGTGGTGCTCTACATAGATACATCCAGACCGAAATGGAATTTCTAGACATCTTATCCTTTGGCGCAACCTACCGATATGCCGTGAAAATCGAGTAGAAGCTCAAACAAAAGACGCGGCAATTTGGGCCTGGGAACCCCTCACAACAAAANNNNCTCAAACAAAAGACGCGGCAATTTGGGCCTGGGAACCCCTCACAACAAAATCCAGGAAAGGACAGCCCCAAACCATAGAACAAAGGTTACAGAAAATATGGAAAGTATCAAGACAACCAGTCCAAGCCACAAGCAAAGAAAGACATTGGAAAGACAAAGAAAGATACCGGGAAGTGGTGTGACTTCCACAAGAGCCCTTGGCATAACATTGTTGATTTTCACTCAAAGAAGTCACTGGTGGCTGAAGTGAAAGCCTCTAAATCAGATGTGGAGTCTGACTCTGAGATAGAACCAGAAAGGGGAAGACGGATCATTGACGCGGAACCCAGTTCCACCATTGCTACCACCAAGATCCAGGTGAGATCGGAAGAGCGTCGTGTAGGGAAAGAGTGTAGATCTCG
>CBVK0103467229.1:0-12308 GCA_900067695.1 Picea abies | reverse complement strand
GCCAAAGTTTCTACATTTTAAAATAAATTTCCATCCTTAAAATCATCACTAGCCCTTTATTGTTTGGGAAAATGGATGGAAATTAATAGGATGAAATCAATGGCATATAACAATGCTTTGGAGGGTCATGTAAGAATAGGATTGAGCAGTCTGATTCCTTGTTAATGGGGGAACTTAGAAGAAGGAAGCAAGTACCTAAGGTTCATAATAAAGAAAAACAAGTACCTAAGGTTCACAATAGAGGAACTTATGAGAGGATTGAGCAATCTGATTCCTTGTTAAATTTGTCTCCCACCTAGAGAAACAAAAGAACCAAGGATGAGAGGATCGAAAACAAAATTGACTAATTTTTAATATTCTAATGTTGTATGGATGAAGTTACCCAAGTAGAACAATGGGTCTCCTTGGGAGGATAATCTAACCACTATTGAGTCATACTAGAAGTAGCTTTTGCACAAGGGAAAGGAATCCATCCCCTTCAAACTAAATT
The DNA here is from genome assembly GCA_900067695.1 of Picea abies. NCBI lineage: Eukaryota > Viridiplantae > Streptophyta > Pinopsida > Pinales > Pinaceae > Picea > Picea abies. The sequence goes on along the minus strand of CBVK0103467229.1, from coordinate 11,818 downwards.
CAAAATGGTTGAAGATGGTAGAGCTTTTAAACAAGATAAATATTATTAGAAATCATATGATTCAGCATCAAGGGAATATTTTCTAATTAAATTTCAAAAAATATGAAAGTGTAAAATGAGGTAGAAGCCCAATGGAAATAAAAAGATAGCAAGCTCCTCAAAGAACTATAAGAAAGCTTGGAGATGTTATATAATAGTGAAGGTTTTGGGCATCTAAATGAGGTTGAAAATATGGAGGTGAAGGTACTCGAACAAAAAATCAAGAACATATTTCTAGAAAAATAGAAATAATGGAGGATCATGAAAATCTATGAAAACAAAAGCAAAAATATTAATTCTATCTGGAAAATCGACACATGGAACGAAAACTGGACAACAAGTTTTAGGGACATTGTAGAAGGAGTCAAACACTTCTAAAATATTTTTATGTAGGACTCTTGGGATACTGTTGTTGAAGTAATAAGTGTATTGTAGGACTCTTGGGATACTGTTGTTGAAGTAATAAGTGTATCCAACTCATTCCCCATTTTTTCAATCACAACGACAATTTGAAATTGATGAAATAAGTGGGGAAAGAGGATCTAAAAGAAACATTACAAAGATTCCAAATGGATAAAATTCTGAGATGGTATCCATGTGTAATTATTACTAGGATGCTATAAATTTACAGAAAATTATCTTAGAATGGTGGTGGAGACCACTAAACCAGTGGAAAAACGTTAGGAGCCTTCAACACTAGATTTATATATATCTAACTCCAAAAGAGGAAAACCTGGCATATTTTCAAAAATTCGTGCCAATATAATTATGAAAATTTATGTAAAAAATTATCTCAAAAGTCATTTCTAGAAGAATTAAAAGGGTATTCTCAAAACAAATTATAGAAACAAGTTTGGGTTCTTAGAAGGAAGACAAATTTGTGAGGAAATTAGGATAGCACATGAAACCCTTCACTCAATCAAGTTCAAAATTCAAATATCATTGGTCATGAAAGTGGGCCTATCTCTAATGCCTACAATAGAGTAAGTTGGATTTACCTAAGATTGATACTTATTTACTTTAGATTCTATCATCAATTTGTGGTCTAGGTGATGAGTTTCATTACTTGAATGTCTTTTTCCATCTTAATAAATATGGGGCCCACATCCCTCTTCTTCAAACCAAGTAGGGGCTTAGGGCAGGGTTGCTCTGTATCCCCTCTGCTTTTACTTCTCATAGCTGAAGGGATGGGTAGGCTAATAAAAGAGGCTATAGAGCATGGTAGTTTCAAATGGATATGCATTGGTATAACACACCTCTTATTTGTGGATTATATTCCATTTTTTTCATGGAGATACTAGAAGAGAAGTGGAGAAATTAAAATCATGTTGGAGTTATTTTGTAAAGCTACTAGTATGGTTATAAATTTTGACAAAAACATTATCTCCATTTGGGGCATCAACTAAAAACAGTAAGGTTATTTCTCTAAATTGTTCCCCTACCAGGTGATTGATTTAGACCAAGGATTGAAGTACTTAGGTTTCCACATAAAACCCAGTTTGTATAAAAAGGTGATTGGAAATGGTTGATTGCTAAGATGGAAAAGATATTGAATACCTGGTGTAATCAATGGCTCTGTCAAGGGGGATGGTTGGTTTTTGTCAAGGATGTATTAGAAGCAATACCAGTATATTGGATTTTAGTGGTGTGGGTTTTGAATTATGTATTGGAAACCATTAAAGGAATATATGCTACAAATTTATTTGTTCAAGAGGCCAAGAAAAGAAAGGTATTATATTGGCTTCATGGGAAAAAATGGTTGTTCCAAAGGCTAGTGGAGGATGGGGAATACAAAATCCCTTTCTATTCTCCAAAGCTCTAGATACAAAAAACAAATAACTATATTTATGAAAACCAAATAATCAACTATGTCATACCTCAATCATTTGGAAAGCTATGAAATCACTCTTTCATTTGGTAGGTAATTGGCTAATTTGAAAGGAGAGAAAAGGTGAGAAAACTCAAATTGTCCTTCATCCTTGGATATGTTGTAAATTCTTTCATAGATTACCTCTTTGGTCGATTCAAGATCTCAAACGTAAAGGATTTTACATGCTTAAACAAATTGTAAACTAGGAGAGATCTGCAAATTGGAAATAACAATGGCTAACATGGAAGGAGATGGGATTGAGAGAAGATTTTTTTGAAGACTAGAAGGGCTATATCGAGGTTTTAAAAGAGAAAAATATCAGAATTTGAGAAGATTATTATCAATTGATTTGATCACTCAATCCCAGTGGAACATATGTTCCTAATATGAGATATATAACATTATTTGAGGAATGTCTAGAGGGATAGTAGGCTTTTTGGTGGAGAATTATATGGTCAAAAAATTAAATCTTCATATAGTTTCAATTTTTAACAATAAGGATCCTATAGGGGAGGTTCTTCACAAAAATAACTTTAATGGCCCAATTTGGTGTAGCTTATGCAAACAAACACATGAAACCATTGAACACCTAATTATGACATGTCCCTTTACTAAAGAGGTTTGGAAAGAAATGGAAAACATGATAGGATTAAAAAATGTATGTGAAGGAGGATATATAAAAGAAGCCTTCAAATCTTTGTATTCTAAAAAGGACACTAAGAAGATAAAATCCCATCCCCTCAACATAGCTTGGGGAGTGTGGATAGCTAGGAATTTGAACTTATTTGAAGAAAAGGAGACTCTCCCTCTCAAATATGTGATTCAAAATCTTAGTATCTTAAATGCTTACCCATATGAGGAGGAAAAACAATCCAAACATGAAAGTAGAGAAGAAGTAATAAACAATTATCTTCCCTGGACATACATTGATGGAGCTTAACAAGGAAATCCTCTCAAAGGAGGTGCATGGGAAATTTTATCTCACCTCCACTCATCGTATATCCTTCAAATAAAGTATTGGCGAGGAAACTAATATCTTATGTGGACTAATGGCACTTAAATTACTTCTTCAACTATCCCAAGAACATGGGGTCCAACAAATTCAAACTTTTGGTCTCTCTCTCTCTATCATCAAATGATTAGAAAGGAAACTAAAATAAGAGATTTCACCTTACAACCCCTTTATGATGATATACAATTGTAAATGCTATCTTTCACACGCATCACATGAATAGTATAAAGGATGTCCTTTCAAAAGATGGTTTGAGATTGGCACTATAGACCTAGATCACTTTCATACTACAAGATGGCCACTCCAAGGGACTAATACATGAACCTTGGATATAATAAAACACTTGTAATTATTTTGAATGGAAACACATCCCAACTTTAGGGTTTTAATGATGTAATTGCTTATGTAATGTTTTGAGAAAATAAATAATATGTTCATGTATGTAACTATTTATGCAATTTTTTGGAAAAAGAAACATCATGTTGTTGACTTGAGATTTTTAGAATTATAATTGTGTAGGAAGTTTGAAACATCCAAAGTTTAGAGTGGACACTCCATCCATCATGAGAGAGTCTTGAAGCATGAATAATGGAAAAGAGTTTTAAAGAGAAGATTTATAAAGGTGGGTGAAATGGGAATGTTAAAAAGGAGGGGAGAAAGTAGTGTGTGAAAGAATCAATAGGTTTACCAATTAATAAATAGGTTATAAATGATAAATAAAATGTTTAAAATAAAATAATAATAATTTTTAATCCTTAAATGTTAAAATAACGTTAAGGAGGAGGTGAGAAGGTAGTTCTTGAAAGAATCAATTTGTTAGCATTTAATAATTAGGGGAAATTATTTTGTTTAAAATTAAGGATAAAATAACAATAATTTTTAATTTTTAAAAGTATTAAGGATTAGTGATTAAAAATTGTAGTCTTAGATAATAAGATTAATAGAAAAGGTGGATAATAATTAAGTTAAGAGTTAATGAATTGATTAATCAATTAAAGAGAGAAAGTTGATGGGTAATATGTAACAAATTAATAGTTGAAAGATGGATGTTAATTAAAATAAATATTAATTTTAAGATAAAAATAGGGGAAAATTAATAAGGATATTTAAAGGATTTCTAAGAATTAAAAAAGTTGATGAATAATATGTAACTAATTAATAGTCGAAAGATGGATGCTAATTAAAATAAATATTAATTTTAAGATAAAAATAGAGGAAAATTAATAAGGATATTTAAAGGATTTCTAAGAATTAAGAGAATACTAAAATTATAAAAGTAATTGAAAAGAGAAATGCAAAGAAAATAGGTAAAAAAATGTTATTATATGTACAATTATAAGAATTTTATTCTTGAGTACTTCTTTTAAATGCCAACATAATATAATTTAATTAATTTTATTTATAATAAATAAATTATGGATTATATATATATTGATTTATGTTTTAAAATTTAGTTTATTAAAATTATATATATAATTTTAATAAACTAAATTTTAAAATATAAATCTATCCCCTCTATATATATATATATATATATATATATAATTTTTTTAATAATTAATTTTGTTTTTAATAAATAAATTATAGATTCTAGAATACTAAAATTATAAAAGTAATTTAAAAGGAAAATGCAAGGAAAATATGTAAAAAAATGTTATTATATATACAATTATAAAAAATTTATTCTTGAGTACTTCTTTTAAATGCCAACACAATTTAATTAATTTTATTTATAATAAATAAATTATGATTGTACATATTTATTTATGTTTTAAAATTATATATATAATTTTAATAAACTAAATTTTAAAACATAAATCTACCCCCATATATAATTTTTTTAATAATTAATTTTGTTTATAATGAATAAATTATAGATTCTCATTGAGAATATATATAAATATATAATTTTTTGTAATAATTAATTTTTTTTATAATAAATAAATTATCGATTCTCATTGTATTATCTAAGTGGGTATTCTCTACAGTGAACCTATTATTGAACATTCTGTAAATAAAATCTAGATTCTCTATGGTGATTATCCTTCGCGACTTATGTATTCAACCTGTGGTGAATGAAGACCAGGTTCTCCAAGGCGATTCCAGAGGTCTGCGGTGATAGAACTCTATGGTATGCGGTGAATATCTGCCGAGAGGGCGAGCAAAGGAACCCTACAGTGAATTTAAACTATCACGCAGAGAAGGTGAGCAAAGGAACCCTACGGTGAGCAAAGTAACTCCGTGGTATGACGTGAATTTAAGTTATAAGTAACGGGCCTCATCTGTACGGTGATAGAAGTCAGCGGCGATGATTTTTTTTATATGAACTTTGCGGTAGAACTCTGTGGTGATATGAATGGGGATAGAGCTCTCGGGGTGATAGAATGGGCCTCCTATCTACAGTGATACTCTCTGATATGTGGTGAATATTTGTGGGGACTCCAAGGGAGTGATAACAAAGAAGCCCTAGATAACTTTTATAGTGAAGAAATTCAAACCCTACGTGAATCAAGTATAAGTTCTTTCTTTTTTTTTAATTTCATTACTTTTTAATATAATGAATAATTTATCCCAAATACCAACAACAACAACTTTTAAGAGTAAACTTATCACAATAATCCTAGAAATTTTATATGAATATATAGAATTTTTAGAAATATTTATAGAAAAGGAAGATTCCAAACTTGAAGAGAGCTAAAACCAATGTTGAATAGTCAATTTAAATCCTTTAAAGATAAGATTGAAACAAAGATAGAGAATAAAATTTTATGGTAGGAGTGTAAAGATTACAAAAAATACCAAGCTAAGAAAAAAATCAACCCATAAGGCTGGCTAATTAGCAATTGGATATCAAACCCATCAAATAAGAAATGAACAAGATCATAGAATTAGACCATGAATGTAACAAAAGAGCCTTGAACCTCATAATTTTTGGTGTAAAAGAGCAGAAAGATGAAGACACCCTCATAATAGTCAAGAAAGAACCAAAAAATAAATCAAGACAACTTGCCTCATAGAAGTAGAGAGGTTGAGAAAAATAATTGAACATAAAGATAGGTTCATTCGGGTTAAGGTAAGATCTATTGACCATAAATATGGCATACTCAACAAAAATATAAGATTAAAAGGGTAAGGGATACTTATCAATCAAGATCACATTCCAAAGGACCAAACTCAATTAAGGAAGGAAGCTCAAAAAGTCAAAGAAGCAATGTAAAATCATTTGGAATTGAAAGGATATTATTAGGGATAGATACCAAAAAGATAACAATAAATAGAAATGTGTGACACTCTCAATCCTCTTTTGGAAGTGCCATGGTTTTCCATGGAGTAAAGGGCCTACATATTAAGTTGGATCATTATTTTCTTTGTTTAAACTTGGGATCATGAAGAACATAAGGTCCTTAATATAGAAACATTTATTTTGTGGTCAACATGGAACAACAAGTAGTTTGTAGAGGGATTTGGGGAATATATTTTTACATAAAAAATAACATCTATCTTCACATACCACATCTCAATCAATACATATGGATGGAGATATATGGTATTAACACTAAGAAGATTTATATAGCAATATGTTATTTCCAAGAAATTAATTCTACAGTTTATACAAGTTTATACAAAAAACAACGTAGGTAACAAGTGTCCCTACAAAATCTTAGAGAAAGATATCTACAATATGAAAAGTGGCCAAATTCTAACAATATGAATTGTATGCATGGGCTTGGTAATAGTGTCTCTGATTATGTAATATCAAATATCCTCATATACAACCAAATAGTAAACTCTGATCTTTTAGATGGCCATGAACCTCACTTTGATCATAGACCTCTAACCCTAACTCCTAACTTTTCCATGCACAAAATCTTAGTTCAAGAGAACTACATGACAACCAAAGGAAATTACCTTTTGAAAAACATAAATTCAATATTTTCTTAAAATACTTAAGCAATGATTTAAAACTGGTATGTATCAAAACAATATTGAAGCTCACTATCATAATTTTACAACAACTCTCTCTACTTCCATTAACAAATTCTCTATTGAGATGCTACATAAAATTAAGAGAAGTACAACTAAATTTCTAGAAAATTGATTAGGGATGCTTCCAATGCATCTTTAAAATTTGATAAGATAAATAGATACCAAACCATAATTAAATGGGAAAAACAAAATAAATAAATAGAAATAAAGATAATTTTTTTCACCTACTTAAGATAGAACCAAAGAAATTTTGGAGGCGATTTCTAACTCATAAAACCAAATAAAATAATAAGATTCCCTTGAGGGATTGAAATTTCTACCTTAAAAATATGTACAAATCCCTTAATGTCATGGACAACATGCCAAATAGATCTATAGGGGATGGAGTTTTTTCTATAGAAGGCATTAAGTTTGGGGTTAAGAAGCTCTCAAAAGGAAAAGCTAAGGACATAGAAGGTTACCAAGGTGAAATATTAAAAATGGGAGAACCTATCATCATCCCTCAGATACATAAACTCTTCAAATTGGATATCCAACAAGGCTTCCTAAAACCTTAGAATCAAAGCCTCGTTGTACCTATTTTAAAAAGATAGAAAAAAGTAATCCCTCTAATTACAGGACCATTATGATCAGCCCCATTTTAGCTAAGCTATACAAAAGTATTTTAGAAAAGAAGATCTGTACATGGCTAGAAATCCATAGAAAAAGAGATAGAGGCTAGGCTAGCTTTAGACGCTACCATTCGACTATGGACCACCTTCTTACCTTTAGGATCATAACAGATGAGTGTTGTAATGTTAAAACTAATATCCTTTGTTTTTTCATTGATTTTAGGAAAACTTTTGACATTGGGCCTAGGATTAACCTCTAGAATACGTTAGGAGAGTTTAAAGTTCCTTTAGAAGGATTAACCTCTAGAATACGTTAGGAGAGTTTGAAGTTCCTTTCGAGTTAAGAGTTTCTATAGTAAGGCTATATATGAAAATTATTGTCAAGTTTAGGAATCGCGAGGACTCGTCGAAGGAAATCAACTGTAACATAGGATTCAAGCAAGGTTATCCTCTATCCCTACCCTTTTCAACATCTATATTGATAAGTTATAAGATATTTCGAAGGTTGTAGGTTGTGTTGGCTTGATTCTCGCCACTATAGTCATCCTCCTTCTTTATTTTGATAATATTGTTCTTATGATGAAGAGCCCTATGTAACCTACTTAAGTAACTAATAATCCTCAAAAACTTTTTCTATAGCATATGCATAATTGTGAGCAATGAAAAAACAAAAATTATAATAATTAAATTCAAAAATTTAATTATTATAATCTAAATTTTAAAACATATATAATCTTTTATAATTTAATATTATAATAAAAAATTAAAAAATTTCAAACCTAAAATATAATCAATGATATAAAGTGATTTAATATAATAAATAAAAAATAATCAACTAATTACAAATAATTAGATGCTAATATTTTGTGTAACTTCAATATATCTCACATTAAATAATATAACTTAATCCAATATAATATTTAAAAACTAACAATCAAAGATAAATAATAAAATATTTTAAAATATTTTTTCAGTTGATTTTGATATATCTTATAATCTTCAACGACACCGTTCTTTTCTTCTATTTTAATATATTTTACAAATGTCATCTTCTACGTATCTTCACTGAATAAATGAGATACTATTCTGCCATTTAATATATTTTATAAATGTAAGCTGAAATCTAAAATGTACTTGAACTTTCTAATAGATCTAGAAAAATACCATCTTAATTCATACCGTGAAATGTTAAACGGTCATAACTCATATTCTGAATTGTAAAACCTATACCATCTTAATTCATACAGTGAAATGTTAAACCGTCATAACTCTCATTCTCTGAAAGCAAATGTTAAATGTAAGCAAATGTAAAACCTATTCCAGATCTGAAATGTTAAACCTATCCCAGATCCTATCAGATGGAACTAACTGGTGCTATATTTATTTATACTCCAAACATGTTAACCTAATTCATTAAAAATTCGAGCTATATATATAGATCTGACATATTACATATATATATATAAAAGGAATATTCGGATATAAAAGAGGGCAATACTGGCCTTCGTTCCATGAGTAGGGATTGTGGCTAAGGGTTCTTCCGTCTCGGTTCACGCGAAAAGGCCCTAATTCCGCCATTGCTCCAAGTCCAAACGACGAACATCCAGGCCCTGCGAAAATATTTGTTTGTGAGAACTGGGAGAACTGAGCAGTAAAGTTATTATTGGAAATCTGTAAAAAACAAATATTCAAGCGAACTTACCGCCGTTAAGCCAGAGAACCAGCGCTTCTTGGAGGGATTTCGAGTGGCCTCGGCGAAATAGTAGAAAAGCGCTCGACCTGCCTTGGCATCAACTGTTACATATCCAGCGTACTGTCGAAATTTGAAGCCAGTCGGCTGCCCGGGGAGGCCTTCTGGGAGATAATCGGCTTCTTGCGGGGGGCCCTCTGTCAGATATTCAGAATCATTCTTGAAGCTGATCGTGGCACTTTCAGACCCCCATTCTATGGTTTTTACGGTATGGCTTCTGTATCTTGTAGCATTGCGCCAGGACTGCAGTGCGTCACCTTGAGAGGTGAGCTGATGAGCCGGAGCAACTGCTGCGACCAAAAGGATGGACAGAAGAGAGCACTGTATTATCTGCATCTTGACAACCAACCAACAAAGGAGAAGCCCAGGTCCCTCTTCTGGATTAGGGCTGTCAAGTACAGACTAAGCTAAGGAGAGGCCTCATGCATTAGTTATAGTTGCTCGAGCAGGCTATATCTCGGAAAAAGGTGGGCATAAGTCGGAGTTGAAACCAGCCGGAAGAAAACTCTGTTCAAGCATGGAGAAATCATGTATACATCGTGGGATTCACGTCAATGAACACGTAACGATTAACACAGCCTTCTCGTGTTTTTTAAACGATTAACACAGTCTTTTCGTTTTTTTCCAACTATTAACACATCCTTTTCGTTTTTTTAAAGCAAGGTTGAGAATATTCGCACAAAGTGTGGGATTTTTACAAATTATTTGTACAAGTTAATAGGGAATTAACTTCTTTGAAATCATTCCCAATTTCCAAGCATACGGATGTTGGGGAGAGTCTTTATATTTTCTGTTTCCAGGCTTGCACAATAACCGTTATTTCTTGCCAATGTTTTTGTTTTTTTTGGAATTCTCCTATTTCCTTTTATAAGGAAAACCTTGTTATCCCTTTCCAAGTTTTTTTTGTTAACATATATATTTTATTAGGCTTACACAGTAATAATCATTATCTGAGTGAAATGTTTTCGGGATTTCCGTCTTATCCAGTAGAGTTCTTTCGCGCAGAGGTTGTTTGCACAATGAAATTATTCCAAATAAAAACTCTTTTTCATCTTTAAAAATAAAAAAATTCCCCCTTATATGTACTCGGTAAGGATGTCTGATAACCATTATTTTGAAGAACATATTCTTGAATTGATGCAAGGTAATGATTTTCTTTTACAACACTTAGTTGCAATGAAAAATCCAGAAAAATAACATGTTAGAGAAGAATTATCAAAAGTACATATACAACTTATTAAAATGTGTAAAATGATACTAATTCTTAGAAATTATGATGTATATTTTTTAATGTTAATTTTATACTTTGTTTCTTTTACTAAAGTCTTGAAATTATCTCGTCAAGCATTAAATTAAGACTAAATTTAAAGGTCTTGACTATATCTCACTTATTAAAATGTGTAAAATGATACTAATATTTATAAAATATGATGTATATTTTTTAATGTAAATATTATGTTTTTTCACTAATAAAGTAGTGAAGCTTTGAAATTATGTGGTCAAGCATTAAATTAGGACTAAATTTAAAGATCTTGACCATATCTCACTTAAAGACCAAAATTTTCATAGAAATGTTTTATGTGGTGTTTCAATGCACAATTCACCATGCTTGATCCTAATAAAATTTATTAAATTTTTAAGATTCTTGTTATACTTCCTTACCCATGAGTGTTATTGAAAACATCATAATGTCCCCTACTAAACCACTCATAATTGAAATATGCCCAAAATATGCAATCATAGATGTTTTTCATGGTGATTGAGACTAAGAAAAGTCATTGTTGTCATCTCATCACCATAGTTATACCTATAGACCCATTTGTAGTGCAGAAATAACCTAGTCATGACACCCAAAATAAGGAAATGGATGATATAATTTGTAAATGATAACATGAAACACAGTTTAATTTCTAGTGAGAAACATTTCAACGTAAATTCGATCAAAAGTAAAATATGTTTACTTCAAGCAAATAAATTGAAGGAGATGATGGTTGAAGGTCCCTAAATCTGTGAAGCTTGTTATGAAATTGTTAAAGTCCCAAAAACAATTATGTTTGTTGGGGATCCTAGAGCCTAAATATCTAATAAAAACTACATCATTTGGAGAAGAAGGGGCTCTATGATTTCTCCTTGTATTTCCTTATCCCTAGTCACTTAGTATTCTAACCCTTTTGTTCCATAAGATAGTGACATTGAGTCCAAATTTTTACTAATTTCCTCTCATTCTTCTATGTATTTTGTATGTTTGGTCCATGGGAACCACGTCCCAACCTATAAAAGGAAAATGCATTCCAAATTATCTTGTTCATTTTAGTCATAGGAATCATATAATGCTTTAGGAAAAACATTATTTCTAAATTTAGATATCTTTTATTTGGGAATCAAATTATTTTTTATTTTTCACTCTTTCCAAGGGACACTTAATTTGTATGGTTTCTGATGCAGGAGCATCGCCAACGTCAAGCAAGTGTGGGGCAGGCACCAACGCATTTTGACATATGATAAAGTTATTTGAATCATTTTGAAAATTTGATGTGCCAAACATAAAT
>CBVK0103467181.1:0-14874 GCA_900067695.1 Picea abies | reverse complement strand
ATAGTGTGGAAGAATGAGCTTTTTTTTTTTTTTCTTTGGGGGTCTTTTCTTGCACCTAGGAACTTTGACATCAAGGTCAAAGGTTGGAGAAGCGAGGACAATTTTCATAAAAAAGTAAGTCATCCATATCTTCCTTCTCATTCTAATTTTTGAAATAGGTCTAAGTGGAAAGTAGTTCACCATTTGTTTTATTCTTTCTTGGATCAAGAGGGATCTTGATCCTAAGGGGGTTTCACCTATCCACGGGGGGGACTTTACCATAAAAATCATTGTGTGGTTCACCCATCATCATGGTGCTAAAGAAGGATGAAATATGGATAATGTGAATTGACTACCATGCCCTAAAAAAAATCACCATGAAGAATAGATATTCTTTGCCAAGAATTGATGACTTTTTGGATCAACTACAACAAGCTAATTTCTTCACCAAGCTAGACCTCAAATAAAGTTACCATCAAGTAAGAATAATATCAAAAGATGTATGGAAGATAGTGTTCAATAGAGAGTAAGGTTTGTACTAGTGGTTAGTGATGCCTTTGGTCTATGTAATGCACTTGCAAATTTCATGATATTGATGAACGATGTGCTATATCCTTTTATTGATTTAGTTTGAATAGTGTACCTATATGACATAAAGGTATTTAGTAATACTTGGAAATATCAAATTTCGCATATGACGTAGGTATTGGATACATTAAAGAAGAATGAACTAATTGAAAATTTCAAGAAATGTGCATTTGGGAAGGAATCCTTAATCTATATAGTACATATGATCGTTGGAGGAGATATAAGGGTGGATCTAGACAAGATTTCATACATTAACCAATGGATTATTTCCACCATCTTGATAGAGGTCAAAATTCTTATGGGAGAAGTTCAATACTTGAGAAATTTCATCACAATAATTTCAACAATAATGACACCATTGCACGCCATGACCACCAAAGGAAATCATTTTCATTAGGGAAAGACACAACAATGAGCATGTGAATACCTAAAAGAGGAAGATCAATAGTTATTCAGTCCTATTCATTCCTAACTTACAATGGCCATTTGAGTTAGAAAAGGATGCAAGTGGATATGCATTAGGGGCAATAATTGTGCAAGGATGAAGAAAGGTGATTGTTGCAGGAGATCTAAGGGTGGATCTAGAAAATATTGCATCCATTAACCAAATTCTTATTTCCACCATCTTGATAGAGTTAATATTTTTATGGGAGAAGCTCAATACTTCAGGAATTTCATCACAAACATTTTAGCAATAATGGCACCATAGCACACCATGACCACCAAGGGAAGGAGTTTTCATTAGGAAAATCCACAACAATGAGCATTTAAAGAACTAAATAAGAAGATCAATAGTTCTTCAATCTTATTCATGCCTAACGTACAATGACCATTTGAGTTGGAAAAGGATGCTAGTGGATATGCATTAGGGGTAGTGCTTATGCAAGGAGGAAGAGAGGTGTGTTACCATTTATAGTTGTTTCATGGAGTGATACTTGACTACCTGACCTGTGATAAAGAGCTCTTTTATATTGTGTAGGAGATGAAGAAGTGGAATAATTTCCTCCTAGGAAAAGAGACCATCATACACATTGATCATATACCCCTTTAGTACCCAAAAATTTAAATTAATATGCAATGTAGCATCCCCAACCACCAACTGGGATATGCTCCATGAAATTTCTAAATTCTAATACCATTAAATTAAATAGTGAATTTTGAATAAGTTAAGCGGAAATAATATCGATATGCATGAAAAAATAACAATTCATATATAGAATTGAATAACATATATTCCCTGACATAAATTTATAATTGCACACACACAGAAATTGAAATAATCACATGAAAGAAACTTATCTCATGAAATATACACCAAATGCATGCATACCTTCCACATTCCTCCCAACCATAGACCACACTACTCATAATATTAGCACTGGGTCACCCTCGAGCTGAGGCTAAACTCTACCAAGGAAAAGGGAATATTAATCCAATCTAAGGTCTGACAAGAAGTATAATTCCTTAGTCCAAGGTGCCCAACTGTTGTAACTAGCCCATAGTCTCCCATTCCCTACATGCCTATCCCACCTAGGAAGTGTGCCCCTTCTCTCCTCAACAGTCCCTCGATTGCCCCACTTTCCTTTTGAGGCTTCAACAATAGGTCGGACATGAAGTCTCATAGCCCTGTAGTTATTTTCCATCGCACCATGGAATGATTTCGAGTAGTTTCTCACCTAGACAAACTACTCATGGTCATGACAACCCTCTTCTTCGACATAGCAAATATCTCACCTGGAGAGAAATGCCTACGGTCCTAACAACCCACTTCTTCGACCATAGGCCTGACAACTCGCCTCTTCGACCAACAATCAAATTGGGTATAGGTACGGATGGTAGCATGGATGAGTGGATGGTAGGAAATCATGAGTGAATAATCCAAGAATGATGGGAAATACACTAAATATCCCTACTATATATATGCATATGCCTTTTATGACACATGGCACCCAAGGGACTCTCTTGTTCCCCCTTTAGAAACTTAGGGTATATATATATATTTATATCCATACTTTAAATTTTTAGTAATATTAATATAATATTCCATTGGGATTAATCCCCCTAGCTTAGACCATTTTCCTAGACTTTTATCCCCCCTTTCCTATCTAGTGGAGTTTAGCCCCCCATCTCTTTTTTTTGGTCGGTCTACAATAGTGGCATACTCTATTAATAATATGAGTATGATTTACAATTACAATATAGGCATGTTGTCCTTCAACATCTAAGATCTCTAGCCTAATAATCATATAAGCATTCTAGCATATAATAACCTGGCTCACCAACCTATAAAACACAACATATGTACAGAGGCTCCTTGGACATCAAGATCATGCACTCAAACCATTGTGCATGTAACTCTGGGATGTGTGCACTCTTTTTTTGGTGTGCCTTCCATGCTCACTTACACATGTGCATGATACATTATATCATGTACACACTTCTTTGGTATGAGACTCCCTCGAACTGACTCAATGCATGCATAACTACACCAAAGACCTTGTATCATCAACTCACCATCTTATATGTGTAATTTAAATTTACATTTACAATTTTGGGTTCATCCTAGTGGTATTACATTCCCCTCCCCCTTATTTATGCACTATCCTCGATGCATTATATGCCATGTACAATTCAAAATTCTTCAAAAATATCCATGCTTTTGCTAATGAAGCTTGTTATCCACCTGATGCTCTTCTTTCAAGCACTAATTCATGTATTCATACTGCAACTGGAAGTCATTTTATCTATTCCATAGAGATGCTTCATGAAATAATTCACCTCATTGTTTGATTTGGCACACCCTCATTATGAAAACTACCATGCCATAAGCATCCTTGAGTTGCCTCTTCCTTGTTGCACTCACCCTTCTAGAATCTAGTATCCCTTCACGACTGCATAGTCCCTCAGTGATCCATCTTGCCAAGGATTTCACACACCAGGAGAGTACTAACTCATTACCAAAATCCCACCAAGTTTCTACATTTATAAGGCTCCAATGTCTCTAACAATAGTTGTTCTTTCCTAGAATTCCATAGTTAACAAATATTATCTCATCTGTATCACACACATACATTCATTATAAGAGGATATTATAAAAAATTCATTTATAAATTCAAATTTATTTCATAAGTAAATTCAACTTTTCCCCAAGTATGAGATTCCCTCTCATAATTTTCTTGGTTGTTGCAACAACAAGATTTAGTCTTTCTTATGGATTTCAGCAATGCCACATTTGAGACCATTTTTCCTGCAATCTTTCCATCTTGCATTCAACCAAACAAATGATTAGTATTTCATGTACCATAAAAATCTA
This sequence comes from Picea abies, assembly GCA_900067695.1. Classification (NCBI taxonomy): domain Eukaryota; kingdom Viridiplantae; phylum Streptophyta; class Pinopsida; order Pinales; family Pinaceae; genus Picea; species Picea abies. The sequence continues at coordinate 10,994 of CBVK0103467181.1, read as the reverse complement.
TTGTAATACTTGCAAAGGCTCACAAGTGATTTCAGAATTGTCTACACTTAACAATTAAATCACAACCATCAAACTATTTATTTAATATAATGAAATTATCATTCTATGCAGGTGCATGTTCAACAATTATGCTTTTCCTTTTCTAGCAATTATTACTTTATTTCTTGAACATAAAATTCCTATAGGCAATGCTCATGTGACTACTTGAATTCTATGCAGGTGCATGTTCAACAATTATGCTTTTCCTTTTCTAGCAATTATTACTTTATTTCTTGAACATAAAATTCCTATAGGCAATGCTCATGTGACTACTTGACTTGCAACTTTCTTGTTGCAATGTCCAACATCCCCTAAATGTCCTCAACTCCACGCATTAGTAATAATTATAACGTTTCAATTGTCAGCATAATCATTTCCATTATATATCATGTATGCATGCATTCACAAAAATGTATTCAAAAATGCACTCAAGCATAACAATTTTTTCCTTCATAAGTGCAATTCGCAATGCATATCTATTCAATGCATCTTCACATTGATTTTCATAATGTTCTATATCTAAGTCATGTATCTCACCATTGGTAAATTGGAAGTATGGTCAATTCATTGACACATTCTCCATACACTTCCTATTGCCTTCTCAATACCCAAACACCACACCAAGAATATAATTCTATGGTGTTCATTAGTGTTAGAAAAAAGGTTGCATTCCAATTATTATTTAGAAGTAGGAAGTTTATGGGATATTTATGTGGTATATAGCCTTTCCAGAACCATACCTTGTCATAACCAACCATGTCATGATCTCTTACATGACTAGCTTTTCTGGCATCCATTCCTATAACATGTTCATACCTTTTATTGCTTTGGTTATTAGCTCATAACCAATTAACATGACATGCCACGATGTTAGTGTATACATTCAAAATCTAAAAATATTTTATAATTATTACATGCCTCCAACCTTTACCACACCTGGTATTTTATCCACATTAAGGAATTCAAGTAATACAATAATGTGATTTTATAAAATAAATATGGCTAAGGAAATTCTTACCTAAATTCCCTTCATCAATTATGCAATAAGAGTACATAAAACTCATACCTGCATAACTGCCATTAAATGAATTTAATGCTACCTAGATAGTTGATAACAATAGAAGCTCCCATGCTTCTATTATAAGCCTTATAATCCACTCTTTAGCTTTATGTTGCTTCCTTCTATATGCAGCAACATTAGTAGAAGCACTTACAAACATGCAAGAATTATGTCTTTCCTGGTACAACAACCACCATTAACATCTTTCATATTAATATATATTCAACAATAGACTAATCCTAGTCTTATTATGTTATATATGTATATTAACAAATTTTCATTCATCAATTCATATTTGTATGCACTAATAATGCATTATTAGCATGCTCCTAAATGCATTTTCATGTTAATTTCATGTACTATGTATGGTTTTCCAACAAGCCATAACATAATTGTTGCTACAGTGATTGCAACAGCCTCTTTCTCCATGTACCACTTTTCTTTGTTGTTCCTAGAAGTCCTCAATTCTTCCCCGATTCTTGAATCTTCTTGAGTTCTTACAAAAGAAAACAATGTGCCTAATTGTTCTCTATCTTGAGTGCTTTTCTATCCCAAACTTTCTTATCTACTTTGTACACTTGTAGACATATATTATGTTGATATTAATTTTCAACATTCCACTATTACTTGTACCCCTCTAATCCAACTCCTACATGACCAAAATACATTTTCAGCCATGCTCTCTAATTAATTTTGGATATTTAACACCAATTTCTTTATTGAAAAAAAATTGATTCATCCTTTCCTTGATTGAACATATCAATAGTTGGAGTTACTTAATGAAACATTACTTTCTCATGTCATGACCCATCTAATTTCAACATGACTTGCATAGTCAACTTCCACCATGCCATAATGATGCACCTATGCCTTCTTATCCATGTTTGAATCTTTTTGTATTGACATCCCAATGTACTCTGTCAATGCACTCATATCTTTGGAATGTACTCAACATCCTTCCCATTGTTTTCATAGTTCCTCGAATGTTGCAGAAGACTATGTGTAACTTGGTATCCATCTAATGGTACCTTTCAATTATCTTTATTTACTCATGAGATTCATCTAGTATCTAATACATTTAGCTTTGATTAATTCCTCTGGTAGGAGTTTTATTGCATCATTATAGATCCAATATTCCCATAGTATATTGTTTTATGCCTCAACCAACACTCCTCACTTATGTGCACCTCGATTTCTTTACCCTTGAAGTGATGCCCTTCATACCATGTTTCCTCTGCGCACTCTGATAACCATAAGGGAAACATTACTCTATAATTTCATAGATAATCCATATAGATGATGCACTCTATATCCATGTATGCATTAAGCCTGTCTCTTTATTTGATTTTTAACATTTTGATAGTTAATTCCTTTTATAATAGATCTGACTCCAATGTATTTCTTAATCTGTATATAGGTTTTTTTGGGAGTGAATGAACTTTCACTATTTCATTCACTACATGATCTATTCCTTTGCCTAGATTCCATTGAGCACTTTGAATAACATAAGTGTTGGCTGGTTCGCTGCTTCTTCTTTGACTAAACTAGGTTTGGATCTCAAGAGGTTTCCAACAAAACCCCTCAAAAACTATCGGCCATCCTAGTAGACTAGAAGGCAACGCTACTCACAAGGTGCACAATGCAGTCTCACTTGAGATAGATTTTATGGGTGACTGCAATACTCAAGTGTTTACAGTATAGGAATGAGTGGGGATCTGGGAGTGATTTCTTTCTTCCTTATACCTTATCTTTGTTACTCATTCAATTACTTCCATAATTTATTCATCTTTAAACCTATGCATGCATGTTGATATTTCTAGTTTAACCATTCATTCATAAGCTAATGATAAAAAAAAAGTAAACATTCATTAACACTCACACATAACACAAGGTTTATCGTGGTTCACTCCCTCCTAGGGATACGTCCACAAAGATATGGCTTCTTTTATCTTTTATTTAATCTGCTGCAAAATCTTGCACTGCGCGCATTACATATTTAGTAATACAATCAAGGGTGAGGGTAAGAACCCTCTGTGAGGTGGACTAGATCACACTAGGCTCCTCGGCTTATGAACCAACCCTAAAAAACTAGCTTATTAGACTCTTCTACTAGACTTATTGCAATCAACAATCCCACCAAATCATGATAATCAACTCTCTTTGTTATGATGTGATATCTCTCTATCTCACACACATACACACACTCCTTTCCTAGGCCTCCTAGGCCCTTATTTATGATATTTTATAGGCTTATAGCCATTAAAATCCTGATCAAAAACCATAACCCTATCATGGTTAGGATTGTATGCCTGCATGCCACATTGGTTTTCCTCATGCGTGTTATTTTTCTTTCTTTTTTTGCATGCTTCTTTATTGCCACATGTTGCGCACGCTCCAAAATTAGGTCTTCCTTTCCAAAAATAGGTCTTTCCCCAAAATAGATACTTCTCCAAAAATAGGCCTGCACCCAAAATAAACTTCCTTCTCAAAATAGGTTTGTTCCCAACAGGCCCCCAACATTGACAAGTGTCTCATCCTGAGCCACTTAGGTGGTGGGTGCTCCCTGTACTTCCTTTTCCAAACTGTGGAACTTCTCTGCTAGTTCCTTTCCTTTTGTCCTCATCTGTGAAGATTTGTCTATTAGCGCATCGACTGTCTGCACTATTATCTCTTCCTGTAGTAATGTTGTGCCCTCTAACTGTGCATGTGCCATACTCATCTTCTCTTCCTCCAACTGCGCAATCATCTGTTCTACTTGTTCCTAAAGGAGTTCCAATTGGGTTTGCTTTCTTTCTTATTTGTCTGAGTTGTCTTTAACTCTGTCTGTAGAGTCCTCATTTCTTGAGTTCCCTTCAAGCGCTCTGTGATACTCATTGTTTTCTTCCATTGCTTTATCTCCTATATGGAAACACTGATTTTCTCGTCTTTTTGGTCCCACTGTTGGACATTTTAATCTTCCTCTAAAATGGTCCATATCTGCGCAGTTCTACGGAATAACTCTTCTACTTCCCTTACTTCTTTCACCATATTTGCTATCTAGAGTTCTGATTGTTGTTCTCTCTATTCTTGAACCTTCGGAGGAGTCGTAGGATTAAGCTTTTCTTTGAGCTCCTCGATTTCGTACTTATATCCATCAATTATTTGTGAAATCATTTTGATCTTCTCCTCTGCACTCCTCTCTGGTGCTTGCACGTTGTTTGGGATGTGATCATATACCATTGTTAGTCCATGTTCCAGATTATCTACGCATTCTTTCTCCTCTTCTTTCTCCATGTTCAGTTGGTCACATGTGATTTGTAACATTTTAGTGACTCCCCTACCCACCTCCAAGTTAGTCGCATCCTTTGTAACATTTTAGTGACTCCCCTACCCACCTCCAAGTTAGTCGCATCCACGTGGTCTCTGGATTTCACTTCTTGCATTATGCTAGCTTGGAGTCCATATAGTGCCTTGGTGGGTATTTTCACCATGATGAATTCAAATTGATCCACTTCCCCCATGGGTTTCTACATAGTCTCATGATCCATTCTGATCATTTAGTGAGTGACTATGAATGTCTCCCTACCTTGTACTACAAATTGTACTGTCTCCTCTCCTTCTTTATACACAGGGGATCATTGTGTCTTTTCCTATTGCTGTGTTGTGGCCTGTGGTCCTGCTTGACTCCATACTTGTTGTAGAATTTCATGGAATTCTATGAGCTTAGCCATGATCTCTTCTCTTTCTGACTCTATAATACAGATCGTCTCTTCCCCCCTGTCTTGGACCTTGTCCATGACGAATTCAACATCATCCTCTATTAAGGTGATGAATGGGTCTTTTGTGGAATACTTCCTCTTTTTGCATGCCTATACTACCTGCATTGGATTCCTTATTGTCTATGAGGGTTGCACCCCACTTTTTGTAACCTAGACCCTTTCTTGACTAGCCTGTGATGTATCCCCCTTTCTGGTCTTTTGTTGGTTGTCTATCCTTTTCATTGTTGTTTTCCTCCTTGGTAATTTAGGCACTACGTTTCTTCTTGATGGTTGATTCTGTGTTGCAGCATTTCTAGTGTTATCGAATGGGTTGTTTGCTTTTGTTGAGGAACTTGCTTCAACATTTTCCTTGGTCTTGGTGGATTGTGTCGTGATTGGCTTTGTTGTTGGTTTTGTTATTAGCAACTTCCACTGTGCAGGCGAGTCTCTAATTATCTAGTCAATTCCTCCTTGGTGACACAATATTTCATTTTTAGCCATGCCTTCTTTGGGTGACACAATATTTCATTTTTAGCCATGCCTTCTTTGGATCCCTTGTGGCTTGTATCCACATGTGATTCCTAGATTCCTTGAACCTGTCTATCCCTTCGATTTCTTGGATTACCTCCATAGGTATGTGCCACACATTGGTTGTGTGTTGTTGTATTTTTTCCAACAACATTGTGAGTATTGTGTTATTGTCTTGTTGAGTTTTATTATCCTTGGCCTGCTAGAGAGACTCATATCTGGTTGCATAGCATTTTCCTTTCCTATCCAGGAAGGCTGAAAAATTTGGATCTTGCCACCCTTCCAAAGCTATAAGATTGATAATCCAAGAGTAATGCAACTCGATTCCATTATCCTACACATATTTGCAATCAACTAAAAATTGGTTCAACAGGTACGGTGCCCAACTGGACATCACTCCTTTCGTGCACTACATGGCTACTGCTATAAATCTTGTTGGAGCTTATTCTTTTCTGCATTTCTTCAGTAGCTTGCAATCCATAATCTTTTTGGTGAACCTTTTCGCATTGTCATTAATAACCTTCAGCACAATGCCCATGTTTCCCTAATTAGTGCCAAAATTTTCTTTGACCAGCTCAGTTATTTCCTTCTCACGTGCCTTGTTGTCCAAGTACTCCTCTAGCTTTGTGTCGACTGTAGGTAATCCTATGATCTTGGTGATCAACATCACATCCAGAGGTACTAGCCTATACATCCAAAGGATTTCTTCATGTACTCAGGATACTAGCGGTTTGACTCAAATATTGTATGCATGCATGTTGATATTTCTAGTTTAACCATTCATTCATAAGATAATGATCAACATAAAGTAAACATTCACACATAACACAAAGTTTATCATGGTTCACCCCCTCTTGGGGCTATGTTCACAAAGATTTAGATCTCTTCTCTTTTATTCAATCTGTTGCAAAATCTTGCATTGCGTGCATTACATCTCTAGTAATACAATCTAGATGAGGGTAAGAACCCTTTGTGAGGTGGACTGGATCTTGAACCTATGACCTAACCCTCAACACTAGATTATTCGACTCTTCTACAAGACTTATTACAATCAACAACATAAATCATCCTTTTTGTCTCACTATCTCTCTATATCCCCCCTTCCTACACCTCCTAGGTCCTTATTTATACTAGTTTATGGATTATATCTGTTACAATCTTTGTCAAAAACCCTAACCCTATCATGGTTAGGCTTGTCTTCCTACACTCCATGTTTCTTTTCCTATTGCATGGTACTTTTTATTTTTCTGCATGTTTCTTTCTTTCCACCTGTTTCTTGCGTTCCAAAATTTGGTCTTCATTTCCAAAGTTAGGTATTTCCCCAAAAGAGATCTTTCTCCAAAATTAGTCATGCGCATAAAATAGAATTCCTTCTCAAAATATTCCTTCACCCAACATGCCCCCAACACTGACATGTGGCTCATCCCGATCCACTCAGGTGATGCGCTCTCCCATACATCCTTTTCCAAACTATGGAACTTCTCTGCTATTTCCTTTCCTTTTGCCCTCATCTGTGTAGCTTTTCCTATTAGCGCCTTGATTGTCTATGTTGTTATCTCCTCTTGTATTAATTTTTCACCCTCTGGATGTGCATCTTCTATACTCATCTTCTCTTTCTCCAGCTCTGCAACCATCTGTGTTGCTTGTTTCTGGAGTGGTTCCAATTGGGTTTGCCTCTCTTTCTTATTTGTCCGCGTTGTCTTTAACTCTGTCTGCAGAGTCTTCATTTCTCGATTTCCTTTCAAGCACTCTGTAATACTAATTGTTTTATGTCGTTTCTTTAGATCCTGTATGGTAGTGCTTATTTTCTCCTCTTTTTGGTCCTACTGTTGGACCTTTTCATCTTCCTCTAAAATGGTCCATATCTACACGGTTTTGTGGAACAAATCTTCTACTTCCCTCACTTCTTTCTCCATCTCTACTATCTGGAGTGTGAATTTTTTTTCTCTCTATTATCGAACCTCCAGAGGATTCATAGGATTAAGCTTTTATTTGATCTCCTCGATTTCCTTCTTATATCCATCAATTATTTGTGAAATCATTTTGATCTTCTCCTCTGCACTCCTCTCATGTGCTTTCACGTTGTCTGGGATGCGATCATATACCATTGTTAGTCCATGTTCTAGCCTACCTGCGCGTTATTTCTCCTCTTTTTTCTCTAAGTTCAATTGGTCACATGTAATTTGTAACATTTTGGTGACTCCCCTGCCCACCTCCAAGTTATTCACATCCTCACGGGCTCTGGATTGCACTTCTTTCATTATGTTGGCCTGGAGTCTATATAGTGCCTTGGTGGGTATCTGTGCCATAAGGAATTCAAATTTATCAACTTCCCCCATGGGTTTCTGCAAAGTCTCATGATTCATTATGATCATTTGGCAAGTGACTGTGAATATCTCCCTGCCTTGTACTACAAACTGTATTGTATCCTCTCCTTCTTTCTACACAAGGGGTCGTTGTTTCTTTTCATGTTGTTGCGTTATGTCCTCTGGTCCTTCTTGACTCTATAGTTGTTGTAGAGTTTCATGCACTTCTATGATATTGGCCATGATCTCTTCTCGTTGTGCCATTGCAATACAGACTGCCTCTTCCCCCCTGTATTGGCCCTTATTTGCAATGAATTCAACACGATCCTATGTCAGGGCGATGAATGGGTCTTGCATGACATACTTCCTCTTTTTGTGCACCTCTTCTACCTGTGATGGCTTCCTTGTTGTCTGTGAGGGTTGTGCCCCACTTGTTGTAACTTAGGACCTTTCTTCACCAACCTGTGATGTATACCCTTTTTCAGTTTATTGTTGGTTGTCTGGCCTTATCACTGTTGTTGTCCTCCTTGGTATTTTCAGCACTATGCTCCTTCCTGACAATTGATTCCGCATTGCAACATTTCTAGTGTTATCGGTTGAGTTGTTTGTTTTTGCTGAAGAAATTACTTCAACCTTTTCCTTGGGATTGGAATATTGTGTCATGAATGGCCTTATTGTTAGTTTTGTTACTGGCAGCTTCGACTACGCAGGTTAGTCTTTAATTATCCAGTAAACTTCCTCCTTGGTGACACAATATTTCATTTTTTTCCATTCCTTATTTCGATCCCTTGCGGCCTGGACCCACATGTGGTGCCTGGATGCCTTGAAACTAGATATCCCTTCCGTTTCTTGGATTACCTCCATAGGTATGTGTGACACATTGGCTTTGCGCTATTGTATTTCTTCTAGCAACATTGAAAAAACTGTGTTATTGGCTTGTTGATTTTTATTTTCCTTGGCCTACTGTGTTATTGGCTTGTTGATTTTTATTTTCCTTGGCCTACGAGAGGGACTCATATCGGGATGCATAGCATTTTCCTTTCCTATCTAGGAAAGATGAAAACTTTGGCTCCTACCATCCTGCCAAAGTTATAAGAATGATAAGACAAGAGTAATGGAACTCGGTTCCATTATCCTGTGCATCTCTACAATCCACCAAAAATTGGTTCAACAGGGATGGTGCCCAACTAAACATCACTTCTTTTGCGCACTACATGACTACTGCTATAACTCATGCTGGAGCTTCTTCTTTTTTGAATTTCATCAGTAGATTGTAAGACATAATAATTTTTGTGAACCTTGTCACATTGTCATTAACATCCTTGAGCACAATGCTCCTGTTTCCCCAACTGGTGCCAAACTATGCTTTGACTAGCTCGACAATTTCCTTCTCGCACACCTTGTTATCCAAGTACTCCTCTGGCTGTGCACCGAATGTATGTAGTCCTATAATCTTTGCGATCAATGCCACATATAGTTGTACTGACCTATCCATCCAAAGGATGTTTCCATGTACATGGGCTACTAGCTATTTGACGCAGAGCCTGATGTTTTTACCGTGCCCGAAGTGCGGTATATCCAAAACATTCATTATGCCAGAGTTGTACAACCTCGTTATCCACTACGCGGGCTCCATTATTGGTTTACCTAGGGGTCCAATTTCCCCTGTGTTTTCTAAGTAAGTATCTTTAGCCAAATATGGGAATTTGGTCACATCGCACACATCATGGTCTGAGTACCTATGTTTTGGTACTTTTCCTGGCATATTGTCCACAATGACCATTACGTCTGGGAGATATGGGAGTGTGATGTCTGTGGCATCCTACGCCTTTCGTTTCTGCCCAATAGTAGATGGAACTACCTATGTTGTTTATGCATCCTCTTCTTCCCTCTCAGAGTCCATTCAGTCAATGATGTCCACGACCAACACCTCTTCTCTATCATGCCCATGTCTGTAACCATTGTTTCATTAGGTTTAGCGAGCATTTCAGGATTAGGGTTTAGGATACCATTTCGGGTCCTAGAACTATTCCCTACTTCCCCTTGCGGCATTGTCGATGTTTCCTCTTCAACCTATGTTGGTATGATCGACTCTATGTCCAAAGTGGTGACATATTCAAGTTCGACCACATTTATGGGTTGTCTCATTGTTTCCTTGTGCCTTTGTCCCTTTCGAGTAACCCGTACATAATGGCCTAGAGCGTCAAACTTTGGTGGTGTCATATTATATTCAATTTTCACACTCACTTTCTTCTTCATAGAATTATAGCTAGGGCACATACTTTGTATCTTTCTATGTGCCAAAAGATCACTAAGTGTTGAATTAACGCATGATTTCTACATGTTATAGATGCAGTCATAATTGTTTTTCAATTTTTGCGTGCATTTGTACCGAGTGTAATTTTTTTTGTGTGTTGTCTTCTGATGGTGTCACAATGATTGTTGCGCGCGACTTTTTTCACACTTTCCTATAGTTTTGTCAACTTCTACCTCTTTTTGTGTTTTTGTTCTTTTTCTAGTTTTGTATTCCTTTTTTGTTCTTTTTCTGATTTTTTATTAATTTTTATGAGTTTTCTTTCCTAATATCTACTATAGTACACTATATACATGACTTTCTTACTACTTTCTAACTTTTAAGGGTTAGTAGGTCAATTGTCACTATACAGTTTCAGTCTAATATCGTTGATCATTCATTTCAGTTCTATTCCTCCCAAGTCTTTTAGTTGCACAGATCTCCCATCCCCCATATGTGACAGTATTTACTTCATATGGCCCTAACCAATGCATTCTAAACTTACCAAGGTGTTGCAAAAATTTCTTGTCATAGAGTAGAACTAGGTCTCCCTCCTTAAAACTCTTCTTTTTAATATGTATGTCATGCCAGGCTTTGTCTCTTGATTTATGTACTTCCTGGTGAAATATTGCGAGAATCTTATCCTCTTCCATTTCCATTAGTTGACTTAACCTCTCCTTTACTGCGCCTCTTTTTTCATGTTGGTAATTGTTGCTGCACACAAACTGGGTATCAGAAATTATAATGGCACCACTACTTCCCACCCATACACCAATTTGAATGGTGTATGTCCTGTCAAATTCGTGCATGTGGTAATGTATGCCCACAATACTGTTGGTATATTCAAGTCCCAATCATCCTTGTTAACATTGCAGATCTTAGTCAATGCATTTTCTAAAATCTTATTGAAATCTTCTACTGTTCCATTTGCCTGAGAATGATATGGTGTATTCTTCTGGTGATAGACTTCAAACTCCTCAATCATAGCCCTAATGGTATTATTAATAAAATGAGTTCCTTGGTCACTCATC
>CBVK0103467162.1:0-12407 GCA_900067695.1 Picea abies | reverse complement strand
AGTGGTAGTATGAGTCTAAATATAGGTGATCAAGGGTATAATAGTGGCAACAAGTATAGGCAAAAAGGTATAAAGTGTGGTCCTAACACCCACCAATCATCCTTTCCTCCATCGACTCTTCTTCTTCATGCATCTAGACTTTTGGTTACTGATAGGAATATGTTCACCAAATGGGGAAGAAGAAAGAGACCAAATAGGCAGGGGAAAAGAATATTGAAGTATTCGATCCAAAGGAAGACTTGACTCAAACAGAGGGGGGTCTGTTTCATTTTTAAATGAGCTTGATAGAGATGATGAACTATGCTTGTAAATACTAGGCACTATAAAAGGATTAAATGATTCTAGGGATTGTTGCACCCCATTCGAAATCATATTTAACGTGGAAACCTTCGGGGTGTCAGGAGGAGGAAAAGGAAAAATTGAGTGAGGAATATTTAATGAGACCTAATCCTACACTCTCATACTCAGGACTTGAATGTCCTAGAAAAGGGACATTATTTTCTAGTGAATTGTGGAGGTGTGGAGTGGAATAGTCAAGTTGGTAAACTGTGACAATTTTCCCTTGATGGGGAAATTGTAAAATACGAAACACCGAATATGCGACGATAGTCATCTCATAGAACCAACTGCGTCCAAGAAATAAATTATAATCTAGGGGCGTGTCAACCACTTCAATATCGACATAAACGATTTTACTCTTCAATTCCACAATAAAAGATTGCAAGAGTCAGTGCAGTTGGAAACCACATCCATCAAACACTTTAGGGAGGTAGGAGACTGGTTAAGTTTAGGAGAACCAATGGCTATCTTGTAGGAAAAAGACATGAAACAAGTGGAGGATCCTTCATCCAACATAATGTGATGGATGTTCCTCCCACCAACCATAACTTGAATTTTGAATACCTATTGGTGGGAGAGCCTTGGTTTAAAATAGTCCAGATTAAACATAATCATATTGGACGCCTTTGGATCCACAACTCCAATGGATGGGGATAAGTTTCTAACTATATAATTACACATAAATACCTGAGTGACGCTTGAGGAAGCATCCCCATGGTGGGAATGATCTGCATTTCCCCCTTGCGAAGAGGCAGGATTTTGTGCAACTATTTGTTGTTGCTGAACCAGGAAAGGGCCAGTTAACACTACAGGTTGGGAGGTACCCTTCATAAATTTAGTGACTTCCTCTTGACGAGGTCAGTATTTATTATAGTGGTCCTCCATACAAATCATGGAAGGAAACTTATATTTCCTTTTTGGTTGGGTATCAACAGTCTTTGTACACTCCTACTAGTTGGAAGAATTCTTGGATTTACCATTTTTTTTCTTCTTTCCTCCGAGTTGATGAGATGAAGTGGATTGAACCACATTCACTTTGGAGGTTTGAGAAGGAGTGGAAATTGTTTTTGTGTTTTAAACATAAGCTACCACGTCGTTGGCATGGGCTTCTAGAGCAGGTTTTTTCAGGTCATTCGACTGGCGAGGAGCATAAGGGATCATATTTTAAAGTGTGTCAAATTGGGAATATACCAAGTCCTAATATTGAGCACGATTGATAGTTTGATCCTCGGTAACAACACCTACCATGGAAACATCTCTGGATATGGGTGGCAAGAGTGACTTTGTAAACCAATCTGCGGAGGAGTTGGTCCAAAATTATAGCTTTAATCAACTGTCTCCACCGTCTCCACTCATGAATATGATCAAATATGTGAGTGGAAGTGGATTTCTGTAGTGAGGTAAAAATATCTATACTGGTCTCATACCATATATGCAACTGAAAACATGTCAGAAAATCCATGGAAAGAGAGTTAAAGTCGACAAAGGAATTATGCGGCATCTCAATATACCATTTAGTTGTTGAACCTGTAAGTGTTCTCTGAAAAATCCTAAAACGAATGGAATCATCCATCAAACATTTCGAAGAACACAATAAATGCAAGGTCATAACATGATTGTTAAGATATTCTCCAGGGTTTCTGTCAAATTTCGAGATGTCGGATGGTAACTTGGCAGGGATGGAGGGCCAAAATGGGGCATGTTGAATGGGATCATTTTTCAAACATGACATATCTGAAAAATCTAAAGTAGCCAATAATGGAAGCTATCGGTTATTCCATGGATATTGGTTATAACCATGTGGCATGGGAACACCAATAGGACCATATATAGGTTGTGATGGAGCTTCTCATGTGCCACCATTCCTTTAATGAACAACGTCCAATGCTTCTAACCATGTGGCATGGGAACACCAATAGGACCATATATAGGTTGTGATGGCATGGAAAAACTATATGGTCCTTCGATGTATTATGGTTGAATTAAGGGTCCCCCCATGTATGATGGTTTCTTGGGTTGTCCACTCATGTAAGGTGGCTATCCTAATTGACCTCCTACATACTGTGATTGACCTAAGGGTCCCCCCATGTAAGGTGGTTGGCTGAATGGACCTCCCATATGCTATTTTTGAGGGGGTTGTTGTGTTGGAATCATGAGGTTCACAAACCGATAGATGAAGTTCCTTATTGAGGAATTCATATCGGATTGGATTGACCCCATAAGGTATTCACAACTCTTGGATATAGTTGTCCAGGATACATGCCAATGGTAGTAGGGATGGAAGGACTTGTAGGAGCGACTTGTCCCCAGGGTTGTTGATGGTGAAACCACATAGGAATTTTCCCCATGGATGAAGGTTCCCCCCCATTAAAATGTTTCCCCTAGCTGAAGGCTACCCCCTACCTAAAGGTTAGATTCCCATTGAAAATTGACCTCCAACGAAAGGTTTACCCATTTGTAAATTTGGAGATGGAGGCTGACTAGCTTGTGTAACTGTGGTTGTGTGAAAAACTTGACTGCTAGCCATTTGACCAATGGGATGACCAATTAAAGAACTTGGTGTGTGCATATGTGGAAATAGTGAAGCAGGAATATTTCCTGATCAATGTGTGAAGTGCGATGTATTCATAAGTGGTTGTGTCGAGGTTACATGGGTCACCGATGTTTCAAGGAAAGAAGAATCACCTGTAGTATCAACTATAGGAGTTGTGGATAAAGATAAATTCTCAAGTCCTTCAGGAAAACTGAAAATCGGTGGGTTCATAATAAATTCTCAAGTCCTTCAGGAAAACTGAAAATCGGTGGGTTCATGCCAAAATATTATGTTGTGGTTGAAATAGGTGGTACATTGTAAGAAGAATAAGCATCAAGAGGTCTCATGAATGGTTGATCAATACATAGTGGGAGGAGTGGATTAGTAAAAATGGGATTTTGTTAAGATACAAGGCCTTCCACGAAGGCTGTGACTAATTCTTCTATGTGTTGGCCACTTCCAGGAGCAACAATCCCAGTTTTAGAAGTTTTTTCTTTGACCATTCCTTCGTAAGAAGGTTTGTGTCAAGGTTCCTGAACTTCAGGATCCAAACCTTGCATCCTGCGAGATATTCAAAGCCCTTGATCAACCATAGTGAAAGTAAAAAGTTTCCTTAGGCCAACTACGAACTTCGAGACTACACACCCCTAACAAAATACCTACATATTATAAACCAAGTGAATAGTAGATAAATTGATCTTTCGAAGATGGGATGTCAAGCCACCAGTGAAGATATGAGAAGTAGTTACCCCGACCCCCATGTAACAACCCTTCTCATTGAAAGCAACCCTCACTTCGCTATATCACACTCCAAGGGTACTGGAAGTTTGATACGACATCTACCCTAGGTACCATGGGAATCCCCCCACAATCACCTTTGTAGATACCTAGGGAAGGCCACTAAAGTTACCAAATTGCAGTCAGCCTCCCGGGGGGGTACAATCAACAGTCAGGACCGAACGTATGGGAANNGTATGGGAAAGATATCAAAGTTCAAATTTCTTCAAGAGAACTAAAGACAAGTGGATCGGTGAGATGCCTAAGGACCCCAAATAGATTCAAGATTCACAAAGAACCGAGACAAAATGAAACCAATAGTTTCTCAAGAAAAACCCACAATATACACTCGTTCTACTACGACTAGTCAATATTTGGAGGGGTAATCTCCACTTCTCTTTCGCACATGACCTCGTGTTTATCCCCTGTGTTAGAGGGGGTACCTGGCTATGCCTATACAACAATTGGTTTTGATAATTATTTAGTGTTCTATAGTCTGTTTAGTAGTATTGGACAATTTACTCTTTATTCCTAGTCAAAAGACCCTAATCCTATGCTACTGTTGGTGTGCTAAAAACCAAAAATGTCTAGTTGATTTTATTATCATGTTGGTTGATTTTAATGGCTTTGTTACTCAGAAGGTTCATGGAGATGAAATTGATGATGTGTGAGATTTGACTCCAAGATAATGCAAAAAGAATTAAATGCAATCGTTCATTTTCGATGAATTCTATGTATGATTAGGAGAAGAGTTATATTCTTCTTGATACAAACAAGCACTCAAAATTATGAAACTTTTTCAATCCTTGGGAGAAAGATGATATCAAATTATCAAACAAATGTTTCCTAAATCCAAATGAAAATGCAAGACTAGCTCTTTTCCAAACATGTAACAAAACTAATTTCCTAAGAATGCAAAATTTTCTTTGTTTGATAATGTATGCAATGAAATTTTCCTAAGAATGCAAAATTTTCTTTGTTTGATAATGTATGCAATGAAATCAATCAGATGCAAAACTTTTGTGCTTCTTTACTTTCAATGGGGATGAAAGAGATCAATGCTTGAAAAAAAGAAATACAAATCAAAAACATAATCAAACAAAGCGCACTAAAAAAATGATGAGAACTAAAAGAAACAAAGTGTGAGATAACTTGTTCAATCAAGGACTCAGAAAATGTAAAAGAGAAAGAAGACAATCACTCTTGAAAATCCTAAAAATGAGTAGCACAAATCAACGATTAAGACTGGCTTGCAACAAACAATAGATTTTCAAGAATTCAAAAGGCCAAAACTGTTCTAAAGAGTGAAGTAAAGAAACTAAAAAAAAGCAACCTTTTCAAGTTCAAGTTGACTAAAACTTCAGAGCAATCAAGTTAATCAGAAGTCTGAAAGCTTACAAGATGAAGATTAGACTATTGGAAGTTAGGATGGATCAAGGGATCTTGTTAACCCAAGGCATTTGTACAATTTCAAAACTTAAGGAATTTGCAAACTCAAAGAGAGGTAAAAGAGGTGATAAATTTCAATCTCTTAAACAAACAAAGTCAAAAGAAAACCCTAAGGACTCTAGGCTAAAGCCTCCAATCAGTGGAATGAGAAAAACAGGGGAAAATGATTGAAACCAAGAAAAAAATGGGATCAACGCTCTTGTATCAAGGGATATAGGGTGTTGATAGGGGGAACACTCTCTAGAATCCTACCATAGGGAGTTAGTAACGCTCCCTAGACCACTAGCAGGGAGTGTCAATGCTCTATCAAGCACTTTGAGGGAGTGTTGATGCCTGGAAGTGAAGAAAAACACACAAAAATTTCTCAAACTCAACAAAGACTAGGTTGATGAATCTATAAACTACTCAATGAAGTAGATGGAAGAATAAGATTCCAAAATAAAGAATAAAACAAGATCAAATCACAAACAAGACTCAACAAATACTAGGACGAAACAAGGGAAGACTAGTCAAAGTTCTTTCGTAGTGGAGTCACCATTTTTCTGTTGTGAGAAATTTCACCTTACGGAGAGGTTGAACTCCCCTTTAGACCAAGACCCTTTCTTTGGTCCAATATAGAAGAAAAAAAGTGGTTACTACTTTCCTTTTAGATCTATTTCATTAACATATATATAGAAGAAGGTAGACTCACTTGTTTCCCAAAGTTTGCCTTCGTTGCTCCAATTCTTTTAGCGATCAAAGAGACCTACAAAACAAGAGACAACCAAACCTCTCTACTTCTACTAGATCTTGTTAAGTAAGAACTAAATCTATCTATACTCTATTTGACTTTTAAGCATATAAATTATCATGAACAACATAATGAAAGTAATAGGACAAGTTAATATTAATGGAAAGCCAATAAGAAGGCACTTACAAATCACCTGTTGCTGCTGCAACAATATTCTCTAAGCTCTCCAGTCCATCCCTTGCATGAATGTATTGAGATCAAAATGATGATGCTTCAATGGATTCCCCCCTCTTTCCCATGGATGCTTTTAGATTTTTGAGGCCATTAAGTGTTATTCCAAATAATACAATAGATATCTTGTCCAAAATTAAGTTTGATGGTTAAGTAAAAACCCTTGCATTTAGGATTCTTAAACATTTTAATCTTACATGTCACAATATCATAATTGTTCAAGACAATGAAGTAGGCAGATTGTTTACCTTCACTTTTGAAGGACGCATTTAGTCTTGGTATAGGGCATTACCATCCAAATCTATTCATAGCTAGAAATTGTTCATGGAAGTTTTTCTAACTACTCAAAAATTCACAACCATGAAGAGCTTTGTTTCCAGTGTAAGAAAATCCAAAAAAATAAAAATGAATCAAATGATGATTTATATTAAAGCTTGCACATATTTATTATAGATTCTAGAAAGTGACAAGCCCTCTAGGAAATAATTCCTTGATTGGTATTCTTATCTCCTTTCTAGTAAATAAGAACAATTCTTTGACCCTGGGCAAGATTCACATTTAAACACATATTTTCTTTGAGAATATTTGAAGATATAAATTTCACTTTCTGAAAAACATTATATTCGAAAAGGCTTTAGTCTACAAAATAATCTTGAAAGAGAATTTAATCTAGAAGATAGTGTAAGGCATGACTTATACTCGAAGATTTTTCACATTGTCTTGATTCAAATGAATACACCAGATCAACAAAATGCATATCCGAACAAGAACCCATTCTCCCAATAGAAACAAAATCCATTGATTTCCAAGTCTCATATAATCTACAAATTTATTTCGAAGCACAACCTGAGTGAAATATTTTTAACAATGATTCTTTGTTTTTTTTCAATGAAGAAGTCATTTCTAAAACTCATGAAGAATTTTAAGAAATAAAATATTTGTTTCTTTCAGTCCACAATGTGAACAAACTAAAGGTTTAGAAGTAGAAACAAAGGAATTGTTATCAGACATAAGGAACTCATTAAATTCAAATTGTGGGATAGCTAAAGGAATTCTTGTTGAATCTATATAAGCTGATAATCTCGAGGATCATGAGGAAATTAAATATGTTGTTGATTGTACATACAATTTTGATGAGGATAATGACCCATTCTTTGATTTTGATGCTTTCAACACATGTATGTTTGATAATTCTCATCTAAAGGAAGATCTAAAAGATTATTCTACAACTATCTCTTTATATTTTGATTTTGGAAATGAAACACAAAGTGAAAGTGGGTTAGAGTGTAAATATTGAAGATATATTTTTTCCAGAATATTTCAATTCAGGATCACCAATTAGAAATTTGTTTAGAAGGAGAGAAGGAAAATTCTCAAATTTTAGTTCGTAAAAGAAACACTCGTGGAGTTAGATCATCTGAAAAAAAAATCCTTTGTTTAGATACAATCCAAAATCTAAGGTCCTAGAGCCAAATGGATTAAAAGCGTTTATGATATCCCTATATTGTATGATGACATTTCTTTGTTAGAAGTGAACTTGTGTATGGTTAGATTATTCATTGACCATATTCAGGTTGGGATTATCAATCACCCAGAGTAGATGTTGGTTACAAGGGGAGTATATCATGCTTCACACAATTTTTTTTATATTTTCAAGAAGAAACAACAACAAATTTATAGCTCATCATTGTGCATAACAAAGGAGATAATGACATAGATAAAGAATCACTTTCACCAAGCATCATTTCAGAACCTCAAATTAATCATCATGAGCACAGATGCCACTTACCTAAGGATTATTTTTCAATATTTCCATATTGATCATAATCAATTCCAGTGAATCATTGCAACTTGGTTGGATTCATATTTTTATTAACCGTTTCCACAAAGTGGTAAGTGTCTATTATTCCTTGCTATGAATTACTTCCCTGATATTGTAATTCTTTCAATCTTTCATGACGAAACATATCAACCATTCAAAGCTATGAAAATATCTAATTTTCCTTTAGGTTTCAAAATCCTTGGCTTGCTTCATTGGCATTATGATTTTACCTAACTTACATATGCCAGTAGTAAGTTTAGGTTAGGAGGTAAAATTAGTTTTTTTTTTCCTTTTTTCTTATTTTCTACTTCTTAGAATAAAGGTTTTATTTGATTCGAGTTTTGTTCTCTTAATGAATTTCCTTTGGTTGATCCTAAAAGGCCACAAAGCTACTTCCAAAATTTGTGTCAGTGATTTACATTTATTTTAGGTTTCAACTTACAAGTATTTTATATGATTATTTTCACCTCACATGGATTAATTTCTTGATCGATCTATTTGAATTTTTCCTATTTGGTTAATGGCAAGGCTTTGTAAAAACACACATACTTGTTAATCTTTCAAATCTTTCATTTTACTTCTTGGTCATGTACTAGAACAAATAATCTATGAATAAATTTTCCATGCTACCTAAAAGTTAAAACAATGGTGGAATTTGGACCTACCCAAATAGATGAACTTCAAAATATCTTGAAATTCAATTTAGTGGCGATTCAACCAATTTGAAGATATCATTAATTCACATTAAAGGAACACACCGTGTGAAGGGTTTTTAATCATACATTTAGGGTTTAAAATATTTTGGGGCATATTATTATTTATTCATAGTCAATCCTTTCCCAATAACAAATAATTATCCCCATAAGCATGTAAAAACCACTGATTCCCCCATTCATTATAAAACAAAATGATTGGGAAAGGAAGTTACTTATAAAGGGGACATGTAGACAACTCCATTGGGGCTATGTGCACTCGCTCGTAGTAGATAAAGGCCTATGATGTTGATGTGACTCCACTAAGGCTATGGACATCCACGATCAATGGAGAAATGTAATGTACCCAACCACCCACAGGCTGGCCAAACTACTTCAAAACTCACTTATGAACTGGTTTCGAATTCTAATAAATTTTTAATTAACAAAGAGGCATGAAAGATTCACATGTAGAGATCAAGATTCACGCTACAACATAAAATGGATGAATATAATTCCATACAAAAAAAACCCATCAAGCATGCATATTAAAAACATGAATATTAGATATTATAATTAATACATAAAGAAAATAAGTATACATGTAAATGAAGCCATGATAGGAAGAACTTATCTTTAATGAAACAAATCACCAAATGGTTGCAGACCAAGGACATTCCACCCAACCATAGACACTGTTGTTCCAAGTCTCAACAACAATTTCACCCCCGAGCCATGGCTATGAATCCACAAGGACAGTTCCAGGGTGTCTCTCAACTCCCCAAACCAATCAACACTCAATCTCTCCCAGGATTATCAACGCACACAAAAATCCAAAGTACACCAACTCTCTTCTCTCCAACCTTCACAACCCAATATAATGGACCCCCTTCTCTACCACGTAGTCCCTCAAGCTACCCACCTCCTTCTAGGGATCTAGTGCATCTGGTCAAGAATATCCATGTTGGGACTCTCAAGATTCACAACTGTGAGAAAAAATTAACACATGGCAATACATCTCATACATGCAAGAATTAATTCATGGCTAGAATACACCAACAATCATTATAGCCAACAAAACAATGGCTCCTCTCCAACATTTCGTTTTTCTTTCTCAAGCCAAGATCAAAATGAATGAGGAAAGATGAATGGGTGAAAGAGTGAATGGAGAGAGAGAACAAAATGAAGAGTGTGAACAATGAACAATGAACAATGAGTGAACCCCCAAACAACCCAAGGATGGGTTTTTATATTTACTTGGAAATCAAGAACCACATGGCCATCCCCAAGAAGCTTATGTAACCACTTCTCTCAATTAAAACAATTATGGGTGAATAAAATATAATAAAAGAATTATCCTCTTAATCCCCCTCTCTCATGGAATCATAGACCCCTATAACTCTAGTCCTTGTCTGTCTAGTAAACAACAATGTATTTATTATTATTAATGATCAAAACATTACATTTCCTAGGCACGATGCGCTCTTTTAATTGTTTGGGCACTCTAGCCTTTCATAAATTAACAAAACACATTATTTAATATGGGGATTCAAAACTATGGTATTACATTCCCCTCCCCCTTATTTTTTCACTGTCCTCAGTGCATATACAAAACAAAAAATTAAAATTTCAAGATTATTCAAAAAATTGTGGGTACTCTGCCTGCATGGCATATTCATTCTCCCAAGTAGCATCTTTAGGACCGTAACAGGTCCACTGAACTTTTACCATCTCTATAACTCGATTCCAGAGCATTTTGACTTTTCTATCCAATATGTGCACTGACTGGACCTGAAAGTCTCCCTTTGGATCTACCTGAATTATATGCCAATCAATAACATGGTTAGGATCATGTACATATTTTTTCAGCAAAGAGACATGAAATACATTATGCACATTCATGGAAGCATGCAATGCAATCATGTATGCAATTTCCTCTATTATGTCCAATCTCTTAAATGGACCACAGAATCTGGTTGCTAGCTTTTTACAACTACCCAACTTCAATGCACTCTTCTTGGGCTTCACTTTCAAAAGAAGATGCTCCCCCACTTTAAATTCTCTAGTTTTCTTGTTCTTATCTGCATAAATTTTCTTCCTATCTTGAGCTACCTTTAAATTCTGCTTAATTCTAACTGTTTGGTCTTCCATATCCTTGAGTAATTTTGGCCCAAGTACTACTTTGTCTGATGGGTTGTCCCAACTCACTGGAGTATTTCACTTCCTACCATACAAAGATTCAAATGGACTCATTTTCAATGAAGCTTGATACCCATTATTATAGTAAAACTAAACCAAGTGCAAGTAATCTTCCCACTTATATGGCTTATCCATCACATACATTCTCAACATGTCTTCAATTACTTGGTTGACTCTCTCTGTCTTCCCATCTGATTGTGGATGGTATGTTGTGTTAAAGTTCAGATTTGTACCAAATCCTTTAAACAATCACCTCCAAAAATTTGAAGTAAATTTGAAGTAGGAATATAAATTCTATTTTTATTCATAAGTAATCCATCTTCCCTCATCTCATATTCTTTAATTTTCTGCTATATATTTTTTTGTTTTAAGCTTTCTTTTATTTGTAGGTAATGCTGATCTATAACAACAACATCCAAAATTCTTCTCTTTAAATCTAACTGATGCATACTAATGGATGTAGCATGCATGAGATGTATTGTTCTACTGAGTGCATCAAAAACCTTATTTTCTTTTCTTTTGATATGATTGATATCAAAATCATACCCACTTAAAAATTTCAACCATCTCGTTTTCCTGGCATTCAAAGTTGGTTGTTCAAAAAGATATTTCAAACCACTATGGTCTATTCTTAATTCAAATCTCTTTCTCATGAGATAGTGCCTCCACATATTCAATGCATGAACAATGGAAGCAAGTTCCAAGTCATGTGTGGCATAGTTCCTCTCATGTTCTTTACTATTTCTGGACTCATAACTAATGACATGTCCATTTTGAGTGAGGACTCCACCAAGTCCTTGCATGCATCTGTACATACCACACAAATTTAATCTGGGTCAACAATCTTTAAAATAAGTTCACTAGTAAGTAATTCTTTCAACAAATTAAAGTTCTTGTCACACTTAGTTGTCCATTCAAATTTAATTCCCTTATTTTGCAAAGAAGTGATGGGATGAGAAATATTAGAGAACCCTCCTATAAATCTTCTTTAGTAACCATATAATCCCATAAAATGTATGATTTCTAAAACATTCATGGGTGCTGGCCATCCTCTAATGACTTCAATCTTCTCTGGATCCACTGCTATACCTTGTTCTGAAATAATGTATCTCAAGCAATGGATCTGTTCTTGGTAAAAATAACACTTACTAAGCTTGGCATACAAATGATGTTCCCTTATCACTTGCAATACCAATATCGAGTGATGTTCATGCTCTTCTTCTAACTTAGAATAGATAAGTGTGTCATCCAAGAATACTATGACACAATTATCCAAATAATTTCTGAATATGTCATTCATTAAGCACATAAAGACAGTTGGTTCATTGGTCAACCCAAATGGCACCACTACAAATTCATAATGCCCATACCTGGTTCTAAAAGTTGTCTTATTGGTGTCTTCTTCCTTGATTCTTACCTGATGATATCCTAATCTCAAATATATATTTGAAAATATCTTTTCCCCTCTTAGCTGATCAAAGAGGTCATCACTTCTGGGTAGAGGGTATTTGTTCTTCACAATGTCTTTATTCATCTTTCTAAAGTCAATACACAACCTCAATTTTCCATCCTTCTTTATGACAAGGAGTATTGGTGCTCCCCAAGGTGAAACACTTGGATGTATGTACCCTTTCT
>CBVK0103467149.1:0-13349 GCA_900067695.1 Picea abies | reverse complement strand
ATAAACTGCATGCGCCTAGGTTGACACATGTCTTCCTTAAGCTGCATGAGCTCCACTTAACACTCGTTCCCTTTCCCCAGGAACTTAGGACAACACAGATTATGTCCAACCTTAGCCTTTAGGAAATAATAATATAATATTATTCCTTTAGAGGTAAGCCCTTTAGCTTAGCCCCTATTCCTAGACACTTAGCCCCTTCCCTTACCCTACCTAGTGAAGTTTAGTCCCCCATCACTCTTTCTTCGTGGTCGGTCTACACACAACGATGTAATTTATTAATGATGTGTGTATTTTCATATTAAAAAATCAGGCTCATTGGCCTTAATCATCTAGGCTCTCTAGCCTAATAAACATATAAGTCTTCCAGCTTATAAAAACTTGGCTCACTGGCCTATAAACACAATTACAATTCAGCAGGGACTCGGCCTTGGGGTGTTACAACACATAAGATTCATCTCAATGTTTTAAACAAGGATAAATTCATTGTAGTTTATTCACAAATTTTTAAGGAAAAATTGAGAACCATTTCTCTGTGATTTAGTCACAATTTAAAGAATAGAATTAATTTCATCGTATTTCATTCGAGGTTAAGTCCTTGAAGGAAAACAAAGAACAACTTCTTTGTGATTTAGTCACAATTTTTAAGAACATAGATAAATTCACTATTTTGCATCATCTGGACTATATTTTCAAAGAATGGAAACAATGTTTTGCATCATCTGGACTATCACCATGTCACCATGTTTATAGATATCTCAATATCATGGCATATGGCTCGCCAAATGAAGGATGTTAGATGCAACTCAATATAGGTGTTGTCATGGAGGTTTAGGATGGATTCATCCATCCTGAACTCTTAATGACAATCATCAAATGATGAGTCACGTTTCTAAATTTAGAGTAGTTCACTCAAAAACTATTTTTTTAACTATTAAACACCATTTGAATATCTCTGAGATAATATTCAGTTCTATAAGAAACATTGACGAGTTCTATACAAAAGTGCATGTTGCCATTTGAGCAGACCCGTGCATGTTTTCTATTTTTCCTTTATTATGTAGTAAATTGTTAAAAAATAGTGCACTAGTGTTTCTTTTTCCGGTCTCCAGTTTCTTAAGAAAAATGAACACAATTGTTTAACACTAGTATTATTATATGAATGCATGTTGATAGAAACTAACTTTTGAAATATTCATATATGTAAAGAAAAAAATAGCATGTTGTATGTTATGCACATGGTGCACAAACGTGTAGGGTCCCCACAAATATTCGTTTACTAACAGATAGGTTGTCTCATAGCAAGCAAAAGTTGGCAATGAAAATTACAGAATGTTCATACTCCATCCTACTCTGCAATGTCCCCAACATTTTATCCTTATATTGCGTAAATTTAAAATTTTTTAGAAGATCCATAATGTATGGATGGAAAGGGATATGGTAGTTTGCAACATCAAAGTGAGGAACGACATTGTGGAACTTTAATGCCAGCTCAATTGGAAAATATTTTGGTGCAGGTGATGATTTATAAATGATTTTTTACTCAATTATTATTCATATTTGATCTAATTATTCACCATGCACATGCCCTAGGCAAATGATTAGAAAGAAAAAATATGAAGGGATTTAGTGGCCTTACAGAGTTGGGATAACCATCTTGCTAATTTTTAGTGCGTCGATTAGAAAACAAAGCATATACTTGCCTACTTCTGTGAATTTTCCTTTTATCAACCCAACAAAAATGTAGGATACATGTCTCATAGAATTGTGTAGCCGAAACAACTCTGCTTTCCCATTTCCAGATCAAAATGAACCTTCAATATTATATGGAATTCTTGAATAAATCGAAGACATTCACCTAACAAAAAGGCCATTGAACATTGGCTAGTGTCGTTGAATGTAATGTTCGTTGACTGAATTTTGTTAAGACAAGTTTAAATTTAATTCTTACATGTAGCGCTTGAAGTATTTTCAAATGGGAAATTATCAATTCATTGTGAAAGACTTTCTTAATTGACAACTTTTCTAGGGTCTACTAGGACATATCATAATTTGTGTGTCAAGTAGAGTTGATTTTACAAAATGTAAACATAGTATGGAAACAATGTACACATAAGAAGGAAAAAACGATGGAAACAATCATCTTTTCCTAAAGGTAATATTTCATTATCTTAGAAAACATTGTATCCTATAGGTTGAATCCAAAAGAGAACTAAACATGGAATAGAGAAAGGATTCATGAACCACATTCGAAGAAAAAAAAATTGTTGTTTTTCCTAATTTCAAGCATAAATGGCCTTAATTTAGTGAAACTATGGAAAATTGTAGTGTTGAATGAGTCGGTATTGTCCTCCTCCGAGATCTAAACTGCTTTCATTGACCGCCTACTCCAAACACCTTCTCTGACCGCAACTCACAGCAATGGTGCAACCATGGACATGGCTAGTGAAATTGTATGGTGACCGATGAACAAGGCTAGTGAACATAATGGTGACAGATGGTGAAAAAGTGTAAGAGCTAACCAGTGACAATGACATCCAGAGAAGGAGCGAAACTATATGGTGACGGATGGACAGGGCTAGCGACATAATGGTGATGGATGGTGAAACTCTGTAAGAGCTAACCAATGACAATGACAGACAGAGAAGGAGCAAAATTGTATAATGGTAACACAACCCGATATATATAAACACATTTTCGGCCCAACTTTTTTTCAGCCGAAATATTTTTTTGGCCAAAAAATTCTTTGCCGAACCAAAAAAATCCGGCCAACACATCAAGTGCACGACTGTTGCTCCGTTACATTTAATTTTCGACTAAAAATGTTTTTCAAACGAAAGTTAGTATTAAATAGTTCAGTCGAACAAACTAAATAATTCGACTGAAAAATGGACATTAGCAATTTCCCCAACCTCATTTTCACGAAAGTGTTACCCACATTCATGGTTTTACCCATATCTCTAGCCTTAGAAGCTCTACATATATTGGCCATGTTTCTCATCTCCAATTTATAAATGACATGATGTTAATCGAGAAACAATTATGCATGAATCTATTTCCTTCAAAGAGTCCTTGCAACTATTTCTAAAAACCTATGAGGGAAAGATTAATGAGGAAAAGTAGCATATTTTGTTTTTTAATAATTGGCTATCCAAAGTCACATTATATAATTGTTTCACTTTACTAGAACATAACTTCTAACAAAGTATTTAGTTTTTCCTCTTATAATAAAAATCTTTTGAGGTAGAGTGAAATAATAAAAAGCTTGTGAGGTAGAGTGAAATGTCCATATTACTCAAATTCACAAGCTTCTTTAGAGATGTACCTTTTGCAACTTATCCATTTTTTCTAAGTTAATTCTTTTGGAATATATCGTTAAAGTCATTCTTATGCTTTCCATTCTTTAGGCACCTCAAATGACCTATTCATTAAATCCCTCCGTATTATATGCTTTCGATTCTTTTTGCACCTCGAATATGTTCTTAAAGTCATCCCTATGCTTTCCATTCTTTTGACACCTCAAATGACCTATTCATTAAAGCCCTCCTTATTATATGCTTTCCATTCTTTTGGCACCTCAAATGACCTATTCATTAATGCTTTCCATTCTTTTGGCACCTCAAATGACCTATTCATTAAAGTCCTCCCTATTATATGTTTTTCATTCTTTTGTCACCTCAAATGACCTATTCATAAAAGTTTCTTATGATGAGGTTCTATTTTTCTTGCCAAATGACTTTAATTGTTTTGATGATATATTTCTTTTCTTGCCAAATGATTTTAATTGTTTTGATGATATATTTCCTTTCCTAAATTTCAAATAGGTTAGGGGATCTACAATATGAAATAATTTAATTTGTGTTTATATAGTTAGTTATCACTATTGTTTTGATGATATATTTTCTTTCCTAAATTTCAAATAGGTTAGGGGATCCACAATATGAAATAATTTAATTTGTGTTTATATAGTTAGTTATCATCTCGTGATGGTACAAGTGGACAACTCTATGAGCATAGATATGGAAACAAAAATATGCAACCCAAGTTAAATCTATGGTCAAATATCCCAAAAGTTCAACAATTTTGAAATGGATGGATTTCATGTATAGAACACTACTACAAAATAATGGGCATATATTATTCTTCATTATTTTGGGGAAATCCATGATGGTAATTCAATTTATTTCTAATTAAATTTTTAGAATCAACTAGCCTTTCTACAACATAGTCTTGATCCTCAAGGGATTCATTAAGTGGATATGGAATCAAATTCCATTGCAATTACTTAGTTTGGGGTAGAGGATGATCCCACTTTTGCTACATCTAGTCCCACCTTTTTTCACTAAATGAAAGTTCTAGAGCCTTGTTCATTCTAAGCTCTTCATGAGTTAGTTGATCAGATTTTCTTAGAGTAACAATGATGTTTTCTCCCTTATCAAATAAGATTGGACATGCTTCATTGGAGTAGCCAAGGATCAAGGAACTTCTTCGTAAGTTGGGTGCAGAGACAACTTTTAATTGACAAGGGGCAAGGCATATCCAATGCCATCTAGAAGTACAAAGCTCTGATCTTTGGCCTAAAATGTCATTGTTCCTCCAATAGTTGGCTTGGTGAAAAAATCTCACTTAGGACAACATTTGTAAGTGAGGCATTTTGAATCCTTCACAATGTAGTTCATACTCATGCAATTAAAAAACTCTTGATTATTTGTTATTTTCTTGTCTTTTTGCTTCTTGACTTTGGAGTTGGATTTCTTTGGTAACATGCAACCATATTCTTGTCCAAAGAGAAGCTATATATTTTCTTAATGTTTGACCTCAGCTCACCTTTGCCTCGTGGATTGGGGCATGCTCGTGAAAGATTATCACAAGCTTTGTCACTTGGCATATATGGCTAGAACATAATTGTCATATTTTTTAATGACAAAATTAGTGAGGTCCATTGTGTTTAGAAAAAATCTCATGCAATGTTAAAGATACAATCTCATCTTGCCCATGGAAAACAGAGGGTTTATTGGCCTCCTACATGATTTGGTGAGTTTTCTTTTTTTAGATATTATTGTTTCTTATTTCCAACATCCTTCTTAAGGGACTTCACATTTTCATTTCACTCACAGGTTTCATCTTCTCAGTGTCCTCCTTTCTACAAGTTTAATTTTGATCGTGTTTCTAGTGGTAATATATGCTATAGGGATTGGTGGCTTTCTATAGGATGAAATGGAGTAGGTATGTGCAGGGTTCTAAAAATATATTGAGTTGGCTAGGAACAATATGGTTACAATATTGAGATGTTGATAAGGGATCCAACTCATAGATGATTTTGGTGATAGGTGATGACTCTCAAGTGATTATTCAAAAGCTTCAACAAGCTCATTAGGGCAAAGGATTAGACAAATAACACACAAACTAGTGTTTTTATATACAGAAAAATGGTTTATAGTGGCAACGACCGTGAATGGAGTGGATCCTACTACAAAACCATTGCTAGCACCAATAACCTCCATGCCAACATTAGCTAGGAAACTTATGACTTAGCCAGCGTTGAGCCACACCCGTGGGATCCCACATGTGAGGATGCCTATCCGTTTAGCCTAATCACAGTGAACCAAATAAACTAAACATGTATTGGCAAGAATTAAACCTAGTTATGAGAGTTCAAAAACCTACCTCCCAACCACTCCAACCCCGCTGAAGGTTACTTATGAGGGACATCTTGGTCTTGTTTCCTTTCTTTCATTATGTCCAAGTGGGATGGTGAGGCCATCGTAGACAAACTCGCTAATAATGCTAAATTTGGGTGGTGAAATAAGAAGCTACGTACACTGGGGAAATTTCAACATTTTCTCCTTTTTCTCGTGGCCTAGGAACTATATAAGGGCACTCCTCAACACTTCACAGAACGATTGTGTTCATTCTGATTCATATGAATTTCAATTCGGCCTCCTCTCCTACATAATGTATATGGGTCGGCATTGAACCAACACATTTATCTTTCTAGGGGCGAGCGTAATCTGACTAATTTAGAGGGATGAGGACATCGGTTGGTAAGAAAGATGATAATAATCACAAGGCGCATATCTCCTCTCTTTCGTCATCGCATCCAAACATAAAATCCTCTTCAGTTCAGGCACTTGACTTGAAGTATAACAGACGACGGTGTCGAGGTATGAAGAAGATGGTGGGATTTGAATTTAATTTCCAACCTAGTTATCACATGCATCTTTAGAACCTTGCATGCAGGCTTCCAGGGTGTTTGTGTCAAGTCATTGTTGTGGGAATAACATGTCGCCTTCACTTATACCAGTATAGATTCATCTTAACTCTGGTTTTACAAAGCGTCAAGAGGGATCAAATCTCTTCAAGTGAAAATCTTTCTTTTTGCACTCTAAAACGGTTTAAGGAGGAAGGTTAAAACCAACATATACAATTTTCATTTTTCATTTTTTACCTAACACTGGATTGTAGAATGCACCTCTCAACCCAATAACACCCTCCAATACTCCCATTGCAATTTGATTTTGCAATGTTATTGATTGATATATGTAATTCCATCAATTCAAAATGATGTTTATGAGATATTTGACCAAAAAATGCTAATTTCCCTTCCTATTATTTGAATTGCCCAAAAAAATCTAATTCATAAAAGGTTTAGACTATTTTTTTCATTCAAAGTTGCATTGTTGCTTCACTTTATCCCTCTTGTTTTAGGTTAGAGTGTAAGTCATTTATTTTGACATTGGCTCTTGCAACCCACCATTCCTATGTTTGGTGGGCAGGCCATCTATTATGGCCCACCTCTATTGTTTTTCCTTTGTTGGTCATGCCTTTCCTTTCCATTTCCAAATTCATAATGCATTTGAGTTGTTTTCTTAGTATAAGGTCAAATTGATGGGAGTGCATCTAACATGGATGGGCTTACCATCTCTTATCTCACCAATTGTGTTTCATTCTTCGAAGGATGCATCCATTTCTTTTCTTGAGGATTATCTAGCACCCAATTGTTCTTCCCTTATGCTTACAAAGTTACAACTTTAAACTCATGTGCTTCTACATCACAACTTGTTTTTACAAAGTTACAACTTTAAACTCGTGTGCTTTTATATTTCAATATTTTTAGTCTCTTCTTTATTGTATTGTCATGTAATCACAATGTTCTTAAATAAACTTGTCTTATCTCCAAGTTCAAAAGTTGACTCTTAATTTCATCAATATAAAAAACACTGCAATCTTGTATATCCTTCAAACCCCAAACTTGTTACATTAACTAGATTGTATTCTCAAATGGGTGCAATCTTGTATATCCTTCAAACCTCAAACTTGTTACATTAACTAGATTGTATTCTCAAATGGTCTATTCAAACAAGGATGGTCAAGCTCTCTTTATTGTGTAACAAACACCCAATTATCCTCTACCTTCTTTTGCAACAACAATTTGTTTAAGAAGGTGAATGAGGTGAAAACAATAGCTTATGCACCAATTTTAGTATCTAACATTTCATTCAACAATATGCTTCTTTTACTTTGCATATGTCATAGTATTTTGTAGTGCATATAACAATATGCTTCTTTTACTTTGCATATGTCATGGTACTTTGTAGTGCATATAACAACTAAGAGGAGGAGACCCACTATTATTAACAACAACATTTCTTTCTTAACATAATGAACTATAAATAGAGATGTTTCTATGTCACAAATAGTTTGTCAACTGATTTTCTTTTTATTCTCAATTTTTTAAATTAACATGGAAAATATATGATATATTTTTTTTTTCATAAGTTTATATTTCCCAACCAAATTTTCAACCTTTTTTTTAATTCAAAACTTTATAATTAAATAGTTTGTCAACTGATTTTCTCTTTATTCTCAATTTTTTAAATTAACATGGAAAATATATGATATATTTATTTTTTTTCATAAGTTTATATTTCCCAACCAAATTTTCAACCTTTTTTTTAATTCAAAACTTTATAATTTTTTATGTTATCAACACTCCTATGTTTTTGACACCCTCTTTGTTTTATAATATGCTGAACACTCCTATGTTTTTGACACCCTCTTTGTTTTATAATATGCTGATTATTGTATATGAGCTAAATTCTATTTCTTTAATTTATGCATAGCTAAAACTTACACATAACTTTTGTATATATCTTGATTATGGTTATTAATCTATATTCCATTTAATATTAATTTTAAAAGTTTTCATTATTCACATTCCATTTAATATTAATATTTAAAAGTTTTTATGTATGAAAACAAAAGATACATTGTAATTGTAATTTATATTCCATTTAATATTAATATTTAAAAGTTTTTATTTGTGAAAACAATAGATACATCGTAATTGTAAAGTTTTTATTTATGAAAATAAAAGATATATTGTAATTGTAAAGGGCAAAGATATCAAACTTTCTTGATTTAAATTGCAATAATTAATTCATTTGATTATTGTCGTCATCATGAAATTACAGGGAGAGATATTTACTTTGTGATTTGAGTTCTTCAAACTCTTTTTGTATGGGCTTTGTGGAAAAGAAAAAAAATTAACATAAATCGATTGAAGTCTGCGCTTATCGCTGTATAGATGTGTACGAGATGGATTGCATAATATTTGTAAAGGGTTCATATTTGCAGCTACGCCATGTTGTATTATAAATACACCTATGGTTTACTCTCAGAATTGCTCGGTTTATCAATTTACTTCAATTTTATTAGAATCCCAACATGCAGTCAGATGTCTTTATTGCATAGATTACTTGAAAGCGCAGCTTCTAATGGCTATGATGAGCTTCAAGCAATGCACTAAAAGTCATTCTCAGACGCTATCTTCATCTTTTATTCGTCGAACTATGGAATTGGCACTCACATTCTCATCGGCTGCCTTTAAATCCGATTGGAAATCACAACCAGGCAACTGGGTCAACAGTGTATATAAGGAGAAGCCATTGCAGGAAAGCTTTCCGCTCAACCCGGATGGATACGCTTGGCTCTTGCAGGTCTGCGCCGAAATGAAAGAACTCTCGCGAGGTAAACAAATCCATGCTCACCTATTCATAACTGGACACCATCAAGACGCCTTTCTAGCAACTAAACTCGTCAACATGTATTCCTTTTGCGGCACTCCGGACAATGCGCGCCTTGTTTTTGATAGAATTAGGAAAAGGAATGTTTTCTTATGGAATGCCATGATCAGAGGGTATGCCACTAATGGAGTCTACGAGGGAACCCTAAAACTCTTCTACCAAATGCAATTTTCGGGTATTTATCCAGACAACTTTACATATCCCTTTGTTCTCAAGGCATGCGCTGGCCTATTGGTTTTGAAAGAGGGCAAAGAGATTCATTATCACATAACTAGAAGTGGGCTAGACAATGATGTTTTTGTCAGTGCTGCCCTCATAGACATGTATGCTAAATGTGGTAGTGTGGAGGGTGCGCGTGAAGTGTTTGAAAAAATGCCTCACAGAAATGTAGTCTCCTGGACTGCCATGATTGTAGGTTATGTGCAGAATGGAGATGCCCATGAGGCTTTGAGGCTGTTTACTCAAATGAAATTGGTGGATGTCGTGCCCGACTCTGTTATCCTGGCGAGTGTGCTCCCAGCATGTGCTGATTTGGGAGATCTGCAGCAAGGGAAATCAATTCATGGTTGCATACTTAGAAGTGGTTTTGAGGAACATGTTTCTGTAGGGACTGCCCTTGTAGATATGTATGCTAAATGTGGAAGCATAGATGACGCAGTTCGAGTGTTCGACAAAATGTCTAAAAGAGATGTCATCTCATGGAATGCAACGATTGCAGGCTATGCTCAGAATGGTCATGCTAATGAGGCCTTGAGCCTCTTTCACCGAATGCAACTGGAAGATGTGATGCCCAACTCAGTGACGATGGTGAGTGTGCTCCCTGCGTGCTCTAATTTGGCAGCACTTCAACAGGGGAAGTGGATCCATGCTTACATAATTAGAAGTGGATTTGAATCAAATGTTTCGGTGGGGAATTCCCTTGTAGATATGTATGCTAAGTGTGGGAGTATAGAGGTTGCTAGGCAATTCTTTGAAAAGATGACTGAAAAGGATGTGGTCTCATGGAGTGTCATGATTGCAGGGTATGGAATTCATGGGTATGTTGAGGTTGCTCTTGAACTTTTTTCACAAATGCGACAGACAGGCATGAAGCCAGACCATGTCACCTTGACAGCAGTTTTGTCTGCTTGTAGACATGCTGGCTTTTTGGACGAGGGTAAGAGATATTTTGATTGTATGATGCAAGATTATAGTCTTACACCAAGGATGGAGCACTATGCTTGCATGGTTGATCTTCTAGGCCGAGCTGGGAATTTTGGTGAGGCACAAGATCTTATCAAAAAGATGCCAGTAGAACCCGATGCTAACGTTTGGGGTGCCTTGCTTGGCGCATGTAGAATTCACTCCAATATTGAACTCGGAAAGCGTGTTTCAGAACGCCTTCTTGAGTTAGATCCTAATAATGCAGGAAATTATGTGCTTCTTTCCAACATGTATGCCACATCTGGAAGATGGGATGATGTATTAAAGGTGAGAACAATGTTGAAAGACAGGGGGTTGAAAAAGAGTCCAGGATGCAGCTGGATTGAGATCAAGAACAGTATTCATGCTTTCATCAAAGGAGACCAATCACACCCAGAGTCAGAGCAAATTTATTCAGTGTTATACAGCTTGGCTGGGCAGATGAAGCAGGCAGGGTATGTGCCTGACACAAGCTTTGTGCTACATAACGTGGAGGAGGAGGAGAAGGGTTACATGCTCTGCAATCACAGTGAGAAGCTGGCTATCGCATATGGTCTCATTAAAACAAGTCCGGCTACTCCTATTCGAATAACCAAAAATCTCCGTGTGTGTGGTGACTGCCACATTGCCACCAAGCTTATTTCCAAGATTGCCCAGCGAGAAATTATTGTAAGAGATGCACACCGTTTCCATCATTTCAAGGAGGGACTTTGTTCCTGTGGAGATTACTGGTAATGCTAATTAGATTGAAAACAAGATTAATCATGGAAGAAGAAAATTTGTTCTTGCAGCTTGAGTTGGCCAATCCAATTCAGTAGTCTGAACTCAGAAGATCAGACAACCACAGAGTGCACACAAATACCAGTCATTAGCAAGCCCAGGAGAGAAGCAACAGTTGATCAGGAGACATTCACGGACCAACAATGGTCATTATCTGTTGTTTCAGCTCTGTCTGATAGTTTTCTGAGTTATCTGTCCCAGTTGCATTGCAGTCGGCAACAGGTAAAAGTTAAAAGGATTGCATCATCCACTTTTTTAACTTGCAATTTTGTACTTGATGAGTAAGAAGGATTTAAAGGCTTCTACTAGCAGCCTCAGAAAATGAGTTCATATTTGACATATAGAGTCATTCTGAAAACATGGTCAAGGATTCTTTTTACTAAATATTATTAATATTTTCTTACCTTTGCAATCACTGACATTTTTTTGTCTTTCGTGTTTCTTACTTACCTACAGGTTTTTTAGGGAACAGGATTCATATTATCTCAAAAAGAAGTTTTAAATCTCTTGTACTCAAAGTTTACTTAAAAATTATTGTAAGTCTCTTGACATTTGTATGACACATTTTGTGTAAATGCATGCAGTAAAGTTATTTTCAACTAGTAGTCTCCAAATTGAAAGTTATATGAACGCCTCAAAGGGTTGCAGAAGATGCATGAGCAGATGGCTAGGATTTAGTAAAGCACTGATGAAAAAGTGATGAGAAAAAACTAAAAATGAATGGTTTCTGCTTTTCAAAACCACGCTATATGAATTAGTGGCATCAAACATTCTGTGTCTGCAATTTTATGTGAACAAATTGGGAGGCTTTGGCAAGTTGACAAATAGTGGCAAACATTGTGCGAAAAAGGAAGCTATGTTTGCCTAAGAAGAAGGGATTTCAGAGGTAATGAAAAATACCCTTTCTGCCAACTCCAACGCATATTCTGCTCATATTATGCAGTTGAAAATTATAGATATTGGCATCCTTTTCATTCAAGTGAAATGCTGAGACATATGGTAATTCTCAGGGTGGTGCTCCCACTTCAAGCGTGGAGTCAAAATCATCTTTCCAGATAAAGTTGAGTACAAAGGCCATCAAACAGGTAAGGAGTTTATACCCGCAGTTGGATTTATACAAATCACAAGTATGCATCGCTGATCTAATGGAACACTAGTGAAAAGCTATCTGTGAATTGTAAAACAATCAAGGAATTGTTAGTCAAATGAATAGAGGCATACAAGCACTAAACTCAGCAGGTTGCAGCCTCTGCATTTACCTATGTTGCATGGAGACCCGTTCCCCCAAAAAAAACCCACGTACCTGACGTTCCCGAGTTTCGGGGACTTGGGGACCCTTAGGAAACGTCCCCAAATTGCTGGGGATTCCATCAGGGACTCTGGGACTTGTTGGTCGTCCCCAAGACATTCCAGGCAGATTTCAAGGATGTTTCGGATAGATTTCGGTGATGTCTAGGCAGATTTCAGGGATTTTCTGGGCAGATTTCGGGGATATCCGGGTATATATCTTCAGTTTTGACAATCATGGAAATTGATGATTGGACAATATGCAGATTTCGGGGATATCCGGGTATATATCTTCAGTTTTGACAATCATGGAAATTGATGATTGGACAATATGATCATTTTTCCCATCCATTATTTTTGTATTGCACTGAATCTAAATCTGTTGTACAATTTGCAGCTCAAAACATGGATTTTGTATGATGGGTTTCGATTTGGGTTTTGTGATGATTTAAATATTGTATTTGTATGATGGGTTTCGATTTGGGTTTCTGATGATTTAAATATTGTATTTTCAGCAACAATATTACAACAAACAAAGCTTCCATGTCAAAAAAACAGGAAATGCAACATTTCAAAGGGTTGATCCTTGCGGTTATTGCTTTTGTTCTTTTCATTTTTCTGGTCATCATTTGTTCTTCTCATTTTATATATTGTACATGGATTTCCAGTAATCATTCAAGTCTAGTGCTTCCACAATTCCAATCTCAAGCATTGTGAAAACAATCAGATAGTAATGACTTGGATTGGGTACTAAATGTTTGAACAAATTCCTATTCAATCACCTTCTTAATCTGAAATATGAATCTAATCTCTTTACAGAACCAAAGTATTTTATAGTGGTTTTCAACACAGCTGTAAAAATCTGCAAAACCTATTGAGAAGGGAATGCCTTTTAAGTTTTAACCTAAGTCACCTGACATGAAGACACGGGACACGGAGGACACGGAAATACAAGTATCCGATACAGACACGACGACCCTCGAAATCAGGACACGGGGGACACGTTATATATATATA
>CBVK0103467088.1:0-24285 GCA_900067695.1 Picea abies | reverse complement strand
ATTTTTTTTTTAAACTTCGTCAAAACTTCCTTTTCGTAATGTGTCGAATGCAAACCAACCTTGTCATGCGACGAACATGTCTCTACATTGTAATTTGATGAACGAAATTGGATGTTACAACACGACAAACATAGTAATGTTGCAATGTGTTAAACATAGTAATGTCGCACAATGATCAACATAGTAACATTGCAATCTGAAGAACATAGTAACATTGCAATCTGCTTAACATAGTTATGTCACTATGTGATGAACATAAACTGACATTGCAAGGTGAAAAACATAGACATGCTTTCCCAATGTGGATAGTTACGTCATAATGTGATAAACATAAAAAAAAGTTGCAATGTGTCGCACATCAACTTCTCATTGCAATGTGACGAACGTTTCCTTGTGTTTCTATGAGACACACATATCTCAATCTCTCAATGTGACAAACATTTCTAAACGTCACAATGTATCAAACATAGAAACATTGCAATTTACCAAACATAGTAATGTTACAATGTAACGAACATATATATACGTCGCAATGTGACAAACATATATGTCGATCACAATGTGACAAACATAGCCTTGTTGTGGCAATCTGACGAACATAGCCCTATGCTCGCAATGTGACGAACATAAAAGGACGCTGTAATGTCACAAAAAATTCCCTGTGGTCGCAGTATATCGAACATATACATCAATAAAAATGTGACAAACATATCCTTGTCATATCAATATGACGAACATAAACCTATCGTCGCAAGTGAGGAACCTAAACGAACATCACAATGTGACGAAAATTGCCTCGTCGTCGCAATGTGACAAACATATCCTCATGTTGCAATGTGAGACACATATCATGTTAAGAACCAAATATCAAAATAGCATAAAAAACCTCAAAATAAGTACTCCACGCCTTGACAAAGAGAGAAATTCAAATAATAAGACTCTTCGAGGGGGAAACCTCATAGATTACATGAATTCACAAATACCAAATGATCCCAAATGAAAATGTCTCCTTGGTATATATAGGAGACTCAGAGGTACAATAACAACTGATGGACCTAAGCCAACATAAATCAAATAACAATACTAATGTAATATGCCCCTATTAAGAAGTAATGTGCCACAATTTAGGGCTTAACATGCCCGTCCCCTTTAGACAAGT
This sequence comes from Picea abies, assembly GCA_900067695.1. Lineage (NCBI taxonomy): Eukaryota > Viridiplantae > Streptophyta > Pinopsida > Pinales > Pinaceae > Picea > Picea abies. Next base: position 23,126 of record CBVK0103467088.1, on the reverse strand, counting down.
GTTTTACTCAACACTTGAGTAGTTCTGGATGCTTATGTATAAAAGTCTCATCTTCCCACGTGGAATCTTCTGCAGGTAGTTTCTTCCACTTAATGAGATACTCTGAAATTGATCTATTCCTCAGCTGATGAATTCTTATGTCACTGATAGCTTCAAGATCCAATATGATTTTTACTTCCTCATCAAGTTATGGAAATATAGTTTGAACTGGGATCTTGTCACCAATAACCTTGTTTAAGCATGAAACATGGAAAACTGGGTGTACTCGTGAAGATGCATGCAACTACAATTTGTACGCCATAACACCAATATTTTGCAACACCTTATAAGGGAAAGATAATTTGGTGATAATTTATGATCCTTCTTAGGTTGCTTGAGGTACATATGTTTGTATGGTTGTAGTCTTAAAAATACCCAATTCCCTACTTCAAAAATTCTTTCACTACGATGTTGATCTACTTGTTGTTTCATGCGATTTTGTGCCATGGTCAGGTTGTCCTTTAAGAGTTGGAGAACTTGTTGTTGATGCTTGATGTGATCTTCCACTTCTTGAACCTTAGATTTTTCTTTTAGAGAATAAGTGATGGACGGTGGGTGATATCCATAAAGTGCCATAAATGGGCATGCCATTTTTTTTGTAGTATGAAATGAAGTGTTATACCACCATTCTTCCAAGGGTAACCGATTGAACCATCGTGTTTATTTATCATAGACAAAGCAACGAAGGTATCCTTCTAGACATTTATTCACTATCTCAGTTTGTGCATCAGATTGAGGATGATAAGATGAGCTATGAGCCAATTGAGTACCCAAACAAGAAAATAATTCTATCCAAAAATGTCTAGTGAAGATGGGATCTCTTTCACTTACAATAATATTTGGGCTTCCATGTAGCTTTTGAACTGTCTCCATGAATGTTTTAGCAACTGTATTGTCTTTGAAATGATGAGAGAGTGCACAAAAGTGCGTGTACTTGGTAAATCTATCAACAATCACCATGATGACACTCTTTCCTTCAGACTTCTGTAACCTTGTGATGAAATCCATGGAAACCTCCTCACAACGTTGACTTGGAATGGCTAATGGTTTTAAAAGACCCGGGGTCTTAATTGTTTCCAAATTATTTTGTTAGAAAACCAAACATTCCGCCACAAACCTTTGAACATCAATTTTAAGGCCATCCCCAAAAAATTCCCTTTTGACCCTGTGATAGGTTTTAAAAATTCCCAAGTGCGCTCCTACCAAAGAGGTGTGCAATTCCAAAAGTACCTTTTGTTTGAGTTGGGATTTCCTACATAAATATAAGTGATCTTTGTACCATAGTGAATCACTTTTCCATGTAAATGTATTAGATGCAACAGAATCCTGCTACAACCTTTGAATGAGAGTCCACACTTCTTCATCATTCTTCCATTCATCCCTTGCTTATGTTATCCAATCAGGTTGGATGATAGAGATAGAAATGAGAAATTCCTCAACATCTTCATCCTTTCTTGAGAATGCATTTGCCACAACATTTTGCTTCCCTTTTTTGTAGATGATTTCAAAGTTATAACCCAACATCTTGGTCACCCATTTTTCCTTTGTTCCAATAAGTATTTAAGACTGTCATGATCTGTTTTGACCTTGAAGTGCCTACCTATTAGGTAGTGGTGCCATTGCTTCAATGCATGTAGTATTTCCACCATTTCCTTCTCACAAATGGTTTTGTTGAAGCCCTTTTCCTTGAGTGGCTGACTTTCAAAAGAAAGGGGCCTTCCTTCTTGCATTAGAACAACAATAATGCCATTTCCCGAGGCATCACATTCCACAATAAAGGTTTTTGTGAAGTCTGGCGTGGTCAAGACAGGATCTTTGCACATTGCCTCTTTAAGTTGTTCAAAATCTTGAGTTTCCTCTAGAGTCCATGAAAATTCATCCTTCTTAGTTTATTCAGTCAAAGGTGATTCTATTCTTCTATAGTTACGAACAAACTTGTGGTAGTAACCTGTCAAACCCAAACCTCTAAGATTATTCAATGTTTTGGGAATCGACCAATCCATCATGGCTTTAATCTTTTTAGGATCTATATTGACACCTTCATGAGATACAATATGACCCAAATACTCTACCTCCTTCACTCCAAAGAAAAATTTGGACGATTTGGTATATAGATGTTTCTCCTTTAGTAGCTGTAGCACCTTGTCAACATGTTGAGTATGATATTCCCAAGACTTGCTATAAATTAGTATATCATCAAAAAATACTAACACAAATTTTCGAAGGAAGGGCTTGAAAATGGAATTCATCAACCCTTGGAATGTGCAAGGTGCATTCTTAAGGCCAAAAGGCATGACCAAAAATTCATAACGAACTTCATGATTTTTTAATGTTGTTTTTGGGATATCTTCTTCCTTCATTCTAATCTGATGATACCCTGAACGAAGATCCAACTTTGTGAAGTATAATTCTCTATGTAGTTCATCTAACAATTCATCAATGACATGAATGGGAAACTTAAATTTAATGGTGATCTTATTGAACTCTCTATAATCTAGACACATACGCCATGAGCCCTCTTCCTTGAGTATCATTACCACTGGTGCAGAGTAAGAGCTTTGGCTAGGTATAATAATGCCAACCTCTAACATTTCTTCAACTATATGCTCAATTTCACTCTTCTAGGCATAAGGGTATTTGTAAGGCTTGATGTTAGGAGGAAAAATACCAAGAATTAAGTGAATATCATGATCATGATTGTGAGTGGGTGGAAGACCTCTAGGAATATCTTCAAATACTTGGGAATGCTTATCAATGATCCCTTGGAGATCTAGGGGAATAGATGGCTTAGATGTTTCAACATCTAGTGAGCATAGTTGTACAATTACCCCCTGTTTCCTCTTTTTCAATAATTTTTTCATGCCATTAGAGATTAACACCTTACTGGGTTTCCCAGTTATACCCCTTAACTCAAATTCCTTTCCTTCCAATGAAAATTTCATGAAAATTTCTTGAAAATTAAAACCCACTGTTCCCAATGATTGTAACCATTGGAACCCTAGTACGACATCAACACCACCCATGGGTATAGAAATCATTGGACTATTCATTACATATCCCCCCATAGTAAGATTGATCTTATGGCATTTTCCTAATAAATTGATAGTTCCTCCATTTTCAATCATTACTTGAAACTATGGCACTGGATATATAAATAAATTGGGAGCTTTGGCTAATTTATAGTGAATGAAATTATGAGTACTACCAGAATCAATTAGCACTATTACCTTTTTCTTTTTGATATATCCTTCGATATTTAGGGTTTGAGGAGTGCTAATTACAACCAATGCATGACATAATATGGTGGGAGTCATCTCTTCGGAATAAATCTCTTCTACATCTTCATCTTGAGATGGTTCTTGTTATTGTTCGTCTTCTTCTTCCTCTTCACAATCTATGTAGAATAATTTCTTCTCACCACACTTATGTCCTTTAGTGTACTTGTTGTCGCAATTAAAGCATAAACCTTTTGATTTTCTTTCCTCCAATTGTTGAGGTGTCAATCTTGTACGTTGAGGTGGTTTATAAGAAAGAACATTATTCTCTCGATAGATGTTAGGAGTGGTCCTTCTAGTAGCCATAGATGGATTTTTACTTTCAACATTTCTCGCCACCCTGAACATAGTCTCCAATGATTTGGGTTCCCAAAGGAGAACCTCGTGATGAATGTTATCCTTTAAAGTTTCTATGAAGACATCAATCATGTCCTCATATGGAATATTCGTTACCTCTATATTCAATCTTTGGAACTTCTCAATGTGCTCTGCAACTAAACCATTTTTCTTGAGATTTATTAATTGGTTGAAAAAGGTGTGCTCCTTGTATCCTCATAGTGTGTTGTCATTTCTTTTGTGAAAATTTTCCAAGTGACAAGTGATTTGCAAGAATAAATCCATTGATACCAAACAAATTGATTAGGTTCTAAATATAAGTACACAATTCATACCTTTTGTGTGTGTGGCACATCATGTAGATCAACGAACTACTCCATCTGGAGTATCCATGTGATTGGATCCTTGGCACAAAACTTCCTCATATTGATATTAGGAAAGTGGTTGGTCTTCAACCCAAAGCTAGAGTTTCTCTAGTCTTGATTCATCTTCCTTGTGTCCTCATCATGAATTTCATGGGATAAATTGTCACTTTCAAGTGGTTTCTCTATTAGAAAAAATTTCAACCCTTCCATGATATCCCCTTTTAATCCAACCATATTAGTATCCATCATCACTTCTGGCTTAGCTTCAGTTAAATACATCTTCTTTTGTAGTTCATATTTTATTACTGTCTTATTTTGTAAATCCTTTATGTCCATGCACATTTATTCACCTTCATCAAGATTCCAAGTTGGATTGTCCAAGGACTTATTTGGTGTAGAAGTTCCCTTTTTTGGTGGCACGTTGTCCAAGTATCACTGCAAGGTAGGAATTCCTAATTGGCTTAGGCAGAGGTCCTCACAAACAAGTGAATGTCAAGTGTTATAGCTCTCTGATATTCGTGCGGGGTCCTACTTGGCCCAATATATCAAGGAACTAACTAAGGATTCTTGACCATGCCCTTAGCCGTACTATCCAACTACCCAGGTACTAGAGAGTGATCTCCCTGAGTGTTGTTCTCGGTCTACTATAGCAACAAGACGACCAAAGAGTTTTCTCAGTTGGTATCGGGATTCTAGGGGGTATCTTGATATACGCCAGGTATGTGGGAGCTCAAATCCGTAGTAGATTTTTCTAATGCATAACCATTTGAAAGGGGCCTTCCAATATACTCTAGGTACGTGGAAGAACCAATGTCTCTGGGTTGTAGCTCTGAGAAGTAATGTCAAATCCTACGTTTAGAGACGTCAGAATACATTTGTACCTAAAAATCCCTAAGATTCTCCCAAATTTGTGTGATACTCCTTTTATCCCACTTTATTCCACTTTTTGAATCACCCCAATTGGATCTTCTAGTCAAACATATACAAATTTCCAAAAACAAAAGAAAAATGCACCTTTTAAAACCCTGATTTGGAGACTATTATGCTAGCCGACATTTCTTCTGATGTAGCTCTGCAATTTAGACCTTTATGAGTCTAAAATTTTAGTATGAGTTAGCCTAACATGTCTTCTTTCCAACCCCACAGGTTATACCAATATTGGATTCTCCAAGAGAATTTTATGATAACTTTCCCAAGATGTGCTGATTTTTTCCCTTTTAGGAGAGCGAACTTGTATGGCCTGTCCCGTGTCACTGTATTCACTTCTAAGTTATTCTTCAGGGGGATGTTAATTATGTGTGCTTTCTCATGTGATTATCTAGTGTTTAGTTATCTGACAATCAACATTTTTTATTTTATATAGGTGATATGAATGCGTTCAAGTTCTTGGGATTAATGACACTTGATCCTTGTCTTTTCACCAAATTATTTCATGATATCTATTAAATATCATGGAGGGTCACTTGTACAACATGATAAAGAATATAGTTTTCTATTGGATTTAGGCTTTATTTATTGATTGGTAATACATGTTTTCTATTGCTCCATGGAAATTTCCCTTTTTGAGGGTTTTACCATGTAACCCTTGTTGTCTCTATCTTTGATTTGTGGAAGTCATTTCTCTATGGTTTTCCTTCCCATGGTTCCACACCTCTAATTTCCCAATATCTAGTTGGTGCTTTCTTGTCTTACAAAAATTGTGCAATTTCTTCCAGCTCTTGGATCTTTTCATATTTCTATTCTTGATAGGTGGTTTGGACCAACATTTTCTTTTATTGATTTAAAAATGAGCTCAAACACAAACTCCTGGAACAACCAAATCCATCGATGAATTCAACCCTTATGAATAAATTATTCACTATTTTTTGGAGTGCTTGATGATATATGCAAAACACAATTGGATTAGCAAGCAAATGGTGTCTAAATTTATGGAGAGAAAACATAATAAGAAGCCTTTCTCTTTCACTCATGGAATGATTTATTTTAGCTTTGTACAATTTCCTACTTGTGTAGATAATCACATGATCTATGTTTGTACAATTTCCTAGCCCACTCTAAATGTGTGTTTTTGCAAAATGGATGAAGTTAATTTATTAATAAATTATTGAATTTAAAAAAATGTAAGTGAGAAGTAGAAGGATACACCTTCCTATTTGTTTATGATTTTCCTAGATTGCATAAAACAAAAGGTGAATACACAAATAAAGAATATGTGCCTATTCCTTTGTGACAACCAAATCTGTCTCACCAATTAAAATATTTGGAATACATTGTAGAAATCCATGTGGATAACAATATATATAATAAATGTATGACTAATAATATGAATAGATAGTATGATTACAATGAGAATGAGGGTCATAAATATACCCACCCAGGGGTGCCCTTTCCTAAGAGATGTGACCTTTCATCAATAAGGTGTCTCTTCATTACATATTCGTTATTTGATTATTAATTATTGTTAATAGTTATTTATATTTGTATATTATATATATTTTGTTTATTACAACCTCCAAACCAAAACACAAGAACAAATCAAATTACTTACTATTGTCACCCATTAATAGTGATATCAAAAAAGTGAATGAATTGAAATCTAACCTAACAAATTCAATTAAAGTGGTTAGTTAAACTTTAAAAATTAAATTTACAATGCTGAAAACTTGATAGAAGTTAAACTCATATTTGAACTAGAAAATAAAATTCAAAAGGAAAGTTAATGAACAAATTTGATTGAAGGAGAAGCTAACCAAAAGTGTTCTTTCAGTTCGATAGCAGGTTTTCCTCTCATGCCCATGAGTTTCTCATGAGAAATATACTAAATTCCACAATCATGTATAAAACTCTAAAAGAAATTAACATACGACTTTGAAAAAAATTAATAGAAGACACTGATATGCATCGAGGATCCAAATTGTTGGAACCCAAGGTTCTATTGTAAACTCAACTTGTCTAACATGTATAATCTACCAAGAGAGGGAGTCGACTATTGAGGGATTTGATTGACCAAATGACTGGGTGCTTGGGAGTTGGCGTAGTCCGCTTTGATTACTCAAATCCTTATCAATTGGACACTTCAAGGGTGTTGTCACATACTTTGGAGGGTTCAGTTGTATACCTAAAACCTATATATAAATGATACTATGGATTGGTCTATCAACATACACAATCAGTACATGGAGAGAGTGAAGTATGTTCACCATTGTGCTTAAATGATGTAATGGTCTCTTTTGACACCGCCACTCCTTGTATTCATTGCTATTATATTCTTCTATTTTTCTTATACCAACATGGTATGAAAGCTATATGGTTTTGTATTAGTGGTTCATAGAAAGTGAGATGAGTTTCAAATGGAGCTAATGGTTCTAGTGAATCTATGATCCTATGTGTGATGCATTGAGTATTGTGGATATGCTTTTGGCATGATCTAGAGTGACCATGTGGTATCCTCAATTTGAAATCATTTTGTTCATTGGTGTTATCTTTTCCTAGATGAATTTGTTAAGCCAAATATATCTTACTATGATTTTATCAGAATAGAGGACTATGGGTGATTGCATCCCTTATCTTGAGTTCATGTGAGGATTTTGATGAACTATTGGTTAATTGATATCTTCGAGAAGTTTCTTGCTTGCAATGGAGAATATGTCTAGTTTTTGCAATATGTTGTTGGCATGAAAGAAGATTTTTTGGTTGTCAGAGTATGGACTACATACGAAGTAGTGCAAATCCATTTTTGATTATGGAAGACTATGTAGAGTATTAGATAAATAGAACTACAAATGTGGATTGATTAGAGGTCAATTGAGGACTATAGAAACATGTCATGATGCCATCAATAAGGTGGTCAGACTGTGGATGAAAGATCAACAATGGAGTTGAAATTTTTGGAATATTTTCATGGGTACTAGTTGATCTATTGAACCTTGACTTTCTTACATTGTAGTATAACTTATAATTTCGGTAGTGTCTTTTCAATGATATTGATTATGTTCATGTGAAGAGTAGAATTTAACACTATTATTGGAAGGGACAAGCATATGCATTAGCAAGTTAATGATGAAATTAGGTCGAGTTTATTAGATCATGGTCATCGATAAAGTGTGGATCTTATGATTGAATTTGAGGAGTGGTCAATTGAAGACTAAATTATTTTCATGTGGCAAATGTGTAGTGATATGAAGAAGTCCTTTATCTAATAGTATGAATACTATTGAATGATGGTTGACTTAATGCACTGAGTAAGAGCATCGATTGATCCTATACATGATTGTTGGTGGTTTTTTTTGAACCAATAGATGTTTGATGCTTAGAGAAATTCTATGGAAAAGTGTGCACAACATTGAAGCGAGGATCATGTTCCTCGGTGAGTGGCCCAACCCATACTTGAACAGTCAACTAAATGCAACTTTGGTATATTTAACAATTGGGTCCACTACTATTTAGAGGTTTGAAAGTAAATGTTTTTCTTTTGATTATTTAAAATTTTATGTAGCCAAATTTGTAGTGTTGTTTTGTTGGTAATGTGAGGATAGAGGTTTAATTCCTTTGATTCCATTATTTGTTGAAAATTGAGGATATATTGTTGTTATATTTTTTAGCATTGGAGGAAGCATTTTATTGTTGTTGTTGTGTATATTGCTTGAATAGTATATTGAAGATATAATGGTTAATCATTTTTTTTTCTATTAGAGGATGAAATTTGCTTGAGCACATTGAATTTTCTGAAATATTGATGTTGTTTGAGTGCATCAATTGAACATTATGTATCCTTTTTTGAGCTAGTTGAGAATCAACCAATAGATAAAGATAATCAACTTGTTCAAAATCGATTGAGTGTAGATTTGAGTTTTGTTGAAGTATAGGTGCCTTTGATATGGTTTCGAACAAATTGTAGGGATCTCATGATCAACATTGTGAAGAAGGTGTTTCCCTATAAACTACTATTTTTTATTTATTGATAAAAAAATGGAGATAGTAAGGAGATGATTGATGGGTTAGAGAAAACCAATACACATTTGTTGATTGAGAACACTTTCTTATATATTTATGTTGATGATATTCATGAGGAAGCTACTCCCCTCGAGGGAGATAATGTTAAATTGTTTGAGGAGTAACAAGATTTGAGGAAAGATTATGATTTGCTACTGCAAATTGCTGGAAATAAAATACTTTTCATGGATTGTAGGATTGTAAATAGGGCCTTGAACTTGAAGTCAGTAAATTATAGATTATGGTGAAGAACTATGATATGAATTCTATTTAAATGATTTATGGTGAGATTGAGAACCCCACTTAAACTACTTTTCCTGCTAATGATGATGCATGTGATGATATTACTAGTAGCATTAATGATTGTAAAAAATATGATGTTGATGACATGCCATCTTGTCATTCATTGTTGGCTATTATTGTTATGATTTCACCAGAGTTTGAGAAACATACTAGAGGTATTGGGTTCTGACCATTGAGTAAGATGGGATATACTAGTGGAGGACTTGGTAAATGTGGATAGGATATAGTTGTTCATCTATAAATGGAGGTCATTCTACTTCGATGAAGGTTTTGATTGTTTCATGTGTAAGTCATCCAAATGATTTGTAGGAGTACAATCGACTAATGATAGTTTTTTTTGGTTGACTAATGGTTATACACCAAATATAAAGATCGTTACATCATATGATAGTGTTATTGATTTACAAGGATACCTTGCACCTTTGGTTGAGAAGGCATTTCATTTTGAACCTTCTATTCAATATGAACAAATTTATTTGATGTGTAGACATATTTATTTTTTCACAAGAACTGGGGAATTTTATATCATTAAAATAGTGTGGTCAAGACAACTGAGATACAAAATGATAGCTTCAAAAAGTCATGGAGACCTCCATAACTAAGAGATTATCCAAAGTTTACAAAAATTGTGTCTGGTTCCTTAAGGACTGCCCAAAAACTTATAATGCTACTGTACTGAGAGGTATACAACCAATAGTATATACCATTAATACAAATTGATAAACAAAACATGACTACTGTAATTTTAGAGGAAATAAACTACTAGGTTCATACTTGATTGCTTGAGTTCCTTGTTGATCCCAAGCTGCTTCAATGGGCTCATTGAGGTTCCAAACCCTACTTCTTGTCACCATTGGATGGGATATTGAAGCGGTCGTTTTATTTTTTTCTGATTACCGTCCAACATTTAGAGATAGAGAGGTCGATGGAAGTCCTACCATTCCCTCATTTCCTCGATCTGGAGGGTCTGAATTCTCTGATGCCTCAACGTCATCTGCTTCATTATCCCAAATTACTAATGCATTGGAACTGGGGTGAACCTGGGAATCTTTACCCATATCTAGAGAAGCCAAATCTTCTTTTTCCTCGAGATTTCGAGGAGAAACTTCTTTCATTTTGGGTTGCGCAGTAATCTCTTTTGTGACCTTCTTGACCACTTTTTTGGATTTAGAGACTTCCAATGGAGGCTCCAGAACTGGAGAGTCCATGTTGGAAGGCAACAATGGATCTCCATTGGGCACCTCCGTGGGAGGGACCGCATTCGAAGAGTCCACTTTGGAAATAAGTTGATGATCAATGTGGGAGCCAAACCACCAAGTTGGTTTGTGTTGCTTTCGATATTTCTTAGGACCTCTAAGGAAATGTGCTGCCAAGTGGCCTATAACAAAACATGAACGACATTGAAAATAAATTTTTTCATAATCCATCTTTTGGGTCCACAAAGAGTTATCCCCTGTCAAGTTTATTTCCGTCGGTAACCCTTTGCTAAAATTCATTTCTATACAGATCCGAGCATAGGTGAAGATGTTATAGTTTTATGATTCAAGGATTCTATAATGAAACCTTCCCAAAACATTACTGATGGCACAGAGAGAAGACAAGCCCTAAAAATGCAGGGGCATATTTGGGATCCTAACCCAAATAGGTGCCGAAGATAATGAATCCTTCGGAGGATAAAAAATATGAGACCATGGCTTCACACATAATCTAGAATAACCCCATAACTAGGGGCCCAAACTAAAGATCAAATCTCTATCTTCTTGCAGATCAAACTCAACAATGAAAAAACTTTGAGCATAAGGGTGAATAAAAACTTCACCTTTCAGAACTAGCAACTAATATCTTGACATCCATTCATGAAGATTAACAAGATGAGGCCAAAGACCATTAAAATGACAGATGAGCATTGTTGGGATCGTGATTTGGTTAATTTAATGATGATGATTAGATCCTTTTTGGCCAGTATTATATGTGTATTTTATTATTTTGAAGAAGTTTTGAAGGATTCTTATAGCAAATCGTCATAACTTATACCAGGTATGTATAATTGAATTTAATTCAACATGAATGAATGATTCCAAGGAGATAATGCGTGGTCTGTGTGTCACAGGGAAAAATTGCATGGCATTTTTCCATCTACCAGCTCATCTGGTACTTCATTCGACACTATTACAGGAAGCTAACTTAAATATTAATGTGCGGGAGTATGAAGTGGAATATGAAAAATTTGGCACATGGGTTTTGTGCGTAATATTCCCAATTAGGTCCCAAGAGAGCCATTTCCTGAAATTCTGAATGGATTGAAAGAAGTTTGTGGTTTTCAATTTGACATCCGATACTCCATTCGACACTGCATTCTGCACTAAAACCATGGGCGAGTTGGTGGTTATCATATTGATGACCAATGATGGGAAAATGAGAGACATGGGTTTTGCTTGTGCTCATGGCCTCCAGCTACCGAGCTATTGACAACTTGGATTGGGTTGTTATACTAGGCATTTATTGTCTTTCTTAGTTTCTAGAAGCCATCAGCGGTTAAAACATATTAAGTGTAATTTACTGTTTTTATAGGGGGTCGACCCTTCCAGTGGTCGACCTCTTAGCTTGTAACCTCTATAAATACCACAACAATGGTCAGACAAATAGATAAGATAAGGATTGTTAAGTTCAGAAGCTAGCATCATTTTTGTTGTTTCAAGACATTTTCACAAACTTATGTAAAACTGTGTTTTTTAATTTAAATGTTGAAATTGTGTTTCTTGAGCTCGTGATTCATTGTTGAGGAGTAGCCACGACCTGTCGAGGGGCCCACCAGTGGTCTAGGTGAATATTTGGTTAGTTAGTTTATGTATTTGATTTATGCAATTATCATTTCTTTTATTTCATGTACATGTGTTTTTATCATTTTACTTACTGTGTTTGATGTTCATAGCTTAATTGTTTCAGTTTCCTTTTTTGCAGGTTGCTTGTGAAGAATAGTATTAATATGCCATGTCTATTTAATTAAATAGGAAATAATCTTAATATTAAGCCACTAATCCTTGTGTGATTAGATGATAGTTAGAATTTATGCATGCTGAAATAGGATAATTAGAATAAGTTAAAACAAAGTATGGATTTAATAGTTTATTTGGCAAAATTTCGGTGGATGGATAAATGTTAGTTTTAGTTTTGATTCATAGTTTGCTTATTTAGTTGCTATTTAGTTTTCTTATCTAATTTTCTATTTAGTTTTATTACTAATTCTCTTGTTATATGTTGAAATAGAAATAGGATTTGAATTATGTTTTTATGAGTATTTCCATTTGCAATTTAAATTGTTAAAATAGGATTAGTTTAATTTACTTTATGCAATTTCCATTTTAGATCTAGATTGCAATTTGAATTTGAAGTTTGATTTTGAGTTTAGTTCTTAGTTTATCATAGGAGTACATTTTAATTTAGTAGAGTAGTGTTTTCATATTGTTGATGATTGATGCACAAATGGAAGAATCACATGGATTTTCAGGGTAGTTGATGTTTCTTCTATAATGGTCAAGTTCTCATTAGATTCGCTAATTCATACCTTTCACTTTGCTATAGAAGTTAATATTGAGTTTATCCCTCTTGAGTTATCATTAATTGTTAAATGACATCGTGATATTATAAGACACTGAAGACATAACCATCAACATTATATTTGAAGTTTTCTTGCTTTGGTAGATTAGATAATAGTTTTCTTGTTATTGTAGATTAAAGAGTAGTTGTTGATTTCTTTTATTATCATGATGCTTTGAATTTAATAGATTAAGATTTCCTTTCGTAAATTAGAAGTAATTATTAAGTTTAACTTAAGAATAGAGTTCACTTGCTTATTAGTTTGATTAGTTACTTGTTGAGAAATTTTGATTAGTTTACTTGTTGTAGAAGTTACCATAGTTTAGTTATTTGATTGCTTATTAGTTTACTTGTTGAAGAAGTTTCCATAGGTTAGTTTGAATAGGGTAGTTGCTTTCTTGTTTACTTGTTTTAATAGGATAGTTGCTTGCTTGTTTATTTTCTTACTTGTTTATGTTCATTGAATTTGAATAGATTAATTAGATTAGTTTGTTGTTGTTATTGCTTATTAAATAGATTAAATAGATAGTTTTCATTTGCTTATTGTAATGATTAATTTAACTTGCTTAAAGTGGGGTTTTCATTTTCTTTCTTAGGACTATCCATCAATCTGTTGTTCAAAAGTTACTTAGGGTAAATAGTTTAATTTCTTTGATAGGGTATGTTCATTCATAGCCTTTACTTGAATATATTAGTTCTCAGATAGCCCATTTCCTTAGTTAGACTATACTACCTCTAGCCTTTCTTCCTTGGCACATATAGTGCTACAACTCTAAGTTTACTTACCATCATTTTTGGCATCGTTGCCAGGGAGTTGTCTCAAGGTAGGAATTAGATCATTTTCTAAAACTTAGCATTAGTTTGGTGGCAGGGAAACTTTAATACGAGAGGTAAGAACTTGCGCATCTTCTATAGCAGGTTCCCCCAAACCCAATGGTAGTTTCTCTTTTTCTTTTTGTTTGCTTTCATGAACAGACCTAGGGACCCAAAAGGTAGATACATTAAATCTAAATCAGATTAGGTTCCTTCCAACCTTTTTGGGAGAAGGAACATTCCACTCATAAAATCCGCAAACCCATACCGAAAAACATGAGCTAGCTCAACCCAAAGAGCTAAAGCAGTCTCTAAAGAGACTAAGACAGGGAGCACTATAGACCAAAAAGTTGAAGCATCAATAATAGTGGGACAGGAGGCAAGACCACTCGAGCCCTCCGCAGAGCCAAACAACACAACCTTTGTTTTCTTACCACCACCAGGAGAATGAATTCGAAGGTGATCATTAGTTTGGAAGAACTCTCTCAAATCCTAGCAATAGCTAGGATCTCTTCTTCTCAGGAAGAACACATCTTGACAATAGCCAAGAACTTGTCTACCTCTCTGGAAATATTAGAAGAATTAAGTTCCTATGAGCTAAAAAATGATTTTCCTTGCCAAAATGCGAAGGAAGCTAAAAAATTATGGACTGCATCCCATGGAGAGCAATCATTAAGACATGATATTGAGGAGTTCTCAACATCCATCTCAGCAGATCATTTATGTACTTCAGAAATCAATCATCCAGAAGAAGAGGATCTGCATAGCATGATGAAGGAGAGAATATAAATTATTGTTGATGAACATCAAGATTACATTGAAATTTGGTTTCAAGAGGTCATCAGGCCACAATACTATTCTCTTCTTCAACACCTTTGGGTGCCAAAACAAGTAGGTTGGTTGGTTCTTCATATCTAGGTAATCATTGCGGTAACTTTTTCATATGTGGATATGAGTATGTTTCTTATCTTGCTTCGAACATGGTTACATTGGAAAAGTTCTTACACTTGAATAAAGATTTTCCTTTCTTTTTAGGTAGGGTAGGATAATAAATAAAAGTTGCATGTTGTTAGTTTAGCTTAAAGTCTAATGCAACCTCAATTTACATTTTCTTTTAGTAAAAGAACTATGAGATACATGTTCTAGTGACTTGATCTCATTGATCTCATTAGTCTTTGATATTTTAGAGTGTGGTTTCACAAACAATTCTAGAGATTTATGTAGGTATTTATTTCACCAGGAGTAGACAGTTTCAAGGAGATGTAAAGGAAGGATGTTTCTTCAAAATATTGCTACATTTGAACCTTGTTGTCTGCTAAGCATCAAATGAATAATGACTTCTTGTAATTAGCCATATTTTTGCAAGGATTTTCATCTTCTTTTTTCTCAAGGCATCTTAAAAAGCATCTTCTCTTAAAAACCTTCACCACTATATAAGGAAGTGATACCGTAACCATCAAGCTTAGAGGCCACTTGTATAGTTTCCCCAAGAACCTTGAGTAAATGAGTAAAGTATCTTTATTAAAGAGTAACAAGGAGGTCTGATTAACGGTTAGCCATGGAAACATCACAATAACTTAAAAAAGAAGAAAGTGAGTTGAGCCTAAAGATACCTTTCTTTTTTTCCCAATGGTACCATCCACTACACACTAACAATACTTGATTATATCATATCTTTAGATAGGATACGTCCGCTTAAGTACCCCTTACATCAGAACAATCACTAAGGAATATATATAACGGAAAGTAATCCTCTAACATAAATACCATCCCAATTGAAAAAAGAAAGAAAAAGTTGTTATCAGAGATGTCCTCCCATCTTCTTGCACAAAGAAATCTTATACTAAAATATTAAAAGATGGAGGTCCAGTCTCTGAGGGTGTAAGAGGCTAACCCGTCGGGATACTAAACAGGTCTACTGGTAGTGGGTATCGGCCTGTGGTATGCCTAGATAAACCCGCTGGAGTACTCAACAGGCTTGCTGGTAGCAGGGCATTCTACCTAGCGAGGATGGTAACATGACAAAAAATAAATAAGAAATTTAAATTTGTCCTGATGTACGACATTACTTGTAGACAAAGATGACACGAAGTATGTATGGTCAAGGTAAGGTTAATGAACTCCATAAATTTTCCATTGGGAACTAACTTTGAGACTATCTCAAAACTCTCTTGCCTACCTATTCTTAACTATATATAGGATGTTCTATCCTATAGGTGGGGCCATATTCTAACCGTCTCGTCAGACCGATATGTGAAATTTATCTCTACACTTAACAAGCTGTAAATCTTCGGCTATTGGGAGAATTGAATAGTTTCCTATATTTTTTATTGTGAGGTGTCACAATACTTAGGTGTGGGGGAGAGGTTTCATGAGCTGACAAATGATAAATATTTCCTATCTATAATCCATGAGAAGAAGAAGTAGAATCTTTGTAAATTTTATGTATATTGCTTTCATGATATGGGCTATTATATCAACAATTATTTTTTATTGAAATGTTAAATTAGATACCACTCACATCACCGTGTTTTATAAGTCTGATGTGCATTTTATTTATTTTTATGTTTATATAGTGGAATACTTCTTAACTGGTTCTTTGTGACAATTACAGATCGATAACACATTGTTAAACTCACTACATATATGTGTTACAGACCTATGAACAGAGGAACAAGGTTAAGTGGCTTTGTATTAGGCTAGGTATTTAGCTCAGTATGGTTTTGACTTGGAGTTTTCTGAATGAGAGTCTAGCTCTAGGGAGCTAGGCTAGGGTTTCCAAAAGATGATCTCATTCCCATGTTGTGACTGGCCGCATCTACCCCATACGCAATGAAAAATCTTAAATGCTACTGAGTATACCTACCTTGCCCCATTCTATAAGAAGAAGGTATAACATATCATGACAGTTTCATCCAAAACAGTGCACGTAACTTTGAATTCTTCTAATACAATCATAGGAAAGCATGGAGGTGGCAACAAATTGTAGTAGAAGAGAAACAAGTTTTGGAGGCCTTCCTCGATGATTTTTTTAATGAAAAAGTTATGAATGGAAATCTAAATATGTCCTATACACTCCGGAGTCACTAATCCAAGAAAAAATCTACATCTAACCCCTTCAATTGATTTGAAAACAAACTGTCCAAAAGCGCAACGACTGTGATAGAAGCGTAACATAAAAATAGGGTTCAAATATGGGGCTATAACTTTTTGACCATAACACATTTTACAAAACGGGGAGAGGTTTTTGTAGATAAGGTTTCTCTTAAGATACACCTCTCTCATTTTTTTGAAATTCATTCCCATGTTCTTGGAATATGTGCCACAAAAGAATGACTAAAACAAAAAATTAAATTGGAGAATTTGATTTTCTGAGATGGGCCTCCAAGAAAGTTGAATATCTCCCATTATATGCTACCTGTGTAAATATTTAAGGAGGTTATTATTATTTGGAATTTCCTTAGAAAAAACCTCCTTTGGTTTTCTAAAATTCATCTTTATTTGGTCAAAAACATGTTTTGAAAATAATGACTAAAACATGCAATTAAATTGGAGAATTTGATTTTCTAAAATAGGTCTCCAAGAAATTTGAATATCTCCCAATATATGATACCTGTGTAAAACACGAGGGAGGTTATTTTGATTTGGTATGCCCTTAAAACAAAACTCCTTTTGTTTTCCAAAATTCATCTTTATTTGGTCAAAAACATCTTTTTAAAATGATGATAAAAAACAGAGTCAAAAGCACAGCGTGGTCCTGTAGAGCACTTTTTTTTTTACTTTTCCTGATCCATTTTCTGATGTAGTAGTGCTTGGCCATGTGTCTATATAGCTTGATGTCCCTATTTTCCTTTTTTAGGAGCATCTCCAGGTGTTCATTGACTCTGCCAAGACAATACTCTCTATCATTTTCAAATTATGTTGCAATGGTGCCTTCAATGTCTTGTTGACATAGTGAAGGTAAATACTTTGTTTTCAAAGCTTTCCATTTTTGTCTATTAGCTCATTTTCAATTCAATAATCCATTGAATTTCCCTTTTTACTTATTAAAGATTATTGAGAAGATGTCTTCCCAAGTACAAAAGAACGTGACCAACCCCCATAACAACCTATTCCACCATGACCTCATTGATTTGCTTGTTATAGCCGAGTTGGCAAAATAGGGGAAGCCATGGGATGAGTTCATTTATCAATTTTCAAACCCCCATCTTGCAGTCAAGACTAGCAAGAAAACACTTGATCTAGGGATGATTACTCCATCCAAACCCCATTCTCTGAAGACTCCAAACCTCCTACTCAAGCTATCTCTTTTCCAGAACAAAAGACCAAGACCAAGGAACTTGTTGATACCCCTGCAGTCTCATCAGGAAAGAAGACTAAGAAGCCTATTGATAATCCTCCAAATCCCTCAACATCTATTGATCTTGTGCCCAAAAAGTTACAAGAGGTAATTCAACAATACTTCTCTGTAATCCCCACAAATATGAGAGGAGCTAATCGATTTAATAGAGGATATTTTTGAAAGAGTACCCGAAACACAAGAGGAAAACCTTATGAAAAACCCCTGACCACTTCGGACCCTATCCAAGTATCCTCTAATCTCGAAAGCCCTCACAAAAGACTTAGGGAAGTGTCTGCAAAAGAATTGAATTCTCATAGAAAGACAAAATCTGAACCTACTTCTCCTCATAAACCCCCTGTTACTCCCACTTCATAGATGCCTACTCCAGATCCTAAAATTGATAGACTTTCTACATCTTTCAAGGGATCTAAGCCCTCCTCTTAGATATATGATCTTGCTCCAACCATTGAAAAGCTACAATAGGAAAATGATCAGTTGTTGCAACAATTGGAAGAGAGGAATACTTTGGATGAGCATCTTCACCATGACAATGCAATACTCCAAGAAAAGGTGAATTCCCTTCAACAATTGGTTGAAAAAATGACCAAAACCAATCGCAACCTCAGATTACAATTGAAACAACATAAGAGGCACAAAACAAAATCTTTAGGGCAAGAGGGAGAAGCTTCTAAAGCTAATCCTTTTCAACAAGTCTAGTCATATGGAGAGATTCATTTTTGTTTGCAGTGGGACCTGCAAAATATTAGGTGTGGGGGTAATGTTGGGCTCACGATTTGGTTAATTTAATGATGATTATTAGATCCTTTTTGACCAGTATTATATGTGTATTTTACTATTTTGAAGAAGTTTTGAAGGATTCTTATAGAAAATCGTCATAACTTATAACAAGTACGTATAATTGAAGTTTTGTGATGGTTTCAAGTTTAATTCGGCATGATTTAATGATTCCAAGGAGATAATGCATGATCTATGTGTCACAGGGAAAAATTGCATGGTGTTTTTCCATCCAACAGCTCATCCGGTACTTCTTCTGACACTATTACAGGAAGCTAACTTAAATCTTAATGTGTGGGAGCATGAAGTAGAATATAAAAAATTCGACACATGGGTTTTGTGCGTAATATGCCCAATTAGTTCCTTTTGAGAGTCATTTCCTGAAATTCAGAATGAATTGAGAGAAATTCGTGGTTGTCAATTCAGCATCTGGTACTCCATATGACACTATGTCCGACACTCCATCCTGCACTAAAATCGTGGGCGAGTTGGTGGAAATCATATCAGCGGCTAGTGATGGGAAAATAAAAGAAATGGGTTATTCTTGTGCTCGTGGCCTCCAACTACTGATCTTATGACAACTTGGATTGGGTTGTTATACTGGGCGTTTATTGGCTCGCTTAGTTTCTAGAAGCCACCGACGGTTAAAACACATTAAGTGTAATTTACTGTTTTAAAAGGAGTTCGACCCTTCCAGTGGTCGACCTCTCAACTTGTAACCTCTATAAATACCACAACAATGGTCAGAAAAATAGTTAAGCTAAGGATTGTTAAGTTCGGAAGCTAGCATCATTTTTGTTGTTTCAACAAATTTTCACAAACTTATGTAAAACTGTATTTTTTTAATTTAAATGTTGAAATCATGTTTCTCAAGCTCGTGATTCACTGTTGAGGAGTAGCCACGACCTGCTGGGGGGCCCACCAGTGGTCTGGGTGAATTTTTAGTTAGTTAGTTTGTGTATTTGATTTATGCAATTATCATTTCTTTTATTTCCTGTACATGTGTTTTTATCATTTTACTTACTGTGTTTGTTGTTCATAGCTTAATTGTTTCAGTTTCTTTTTTTGTAGGTTGCTTATGAAGAATAATATTAATATGCCATGTCTATTTAATTAAATAGGAAATAAGCTTAATCTTAAGCCACTAAACCTTGTGTGATTAGAAGATAGTTAGAATTTATGCATGCTGAAATAAGATAATTAGAATAAGTTAAAACAAAGTTAAAACATAGTATGGATTTAATTGTTTCTTTGGCGAAGTTTCGGTGGATGGATAAATGTTAGTTTCAGTTTTGATTCATAGTTTGCTTATTTATTTTCTATTTAGTTTTCTTATCTAATTTGCTATTTAGTTTGCTTACTAATTCTCTTGTTATAAGCTGAAATAGAAATATGTTTTGAATTATATTTTTATGAGTATTTCCATTTGCAATTTAAATTGTTAAAATAGGATTAGTTTAATTTACTTTATGCAATTTTTATGAGTATTTCCATTTGCAATTTAAATTGTTAAAATAGGATTAGTTTAATTTACTTTATGCAATTTCCATTTTAGATCTAGATTGCAATTTGATTTCGAAGTTTGATTTTGAGTCTAGTTCTTAGTTGTAAATATTTAATAGCATGAATTTGCTTACATTAGCATAGGAGTACATTTCAATTCAATATAGTGTTTTCATATTGTTGATGATTGATGCACACATGGAAGTATCACATGGATTTTCAGGGTAGTTGATGTTTCTTTTATAATGGCCAAGTTCTCATTAGATTGCCTAATTCATACCTCTCACTTTTCTATATAAGTTAATATTGATTTTATCCCTCTTGAGTTATCATTAATTGTTAAATGTCATCTTGATATTATAAGACATTGAAGACATAACCATCAACACTATATTTGAAGTTTTCTTGCTTTGGTAGATTAGAGAATAATTTTCTTGTTATTGTAGATTAAAGAGTAGGTGTTGATTACTTTTATTATCATGATGCTTTGAATTTAATATATTAAGATTTCCTTTCGTAAATTAGAAGTAATTATGAAGTTTAACTTAAGAATATAGTTCACTTGCTTATTAGTTTGATTAGTTACTTGAGTAATTTTGATTAGTTTACTTGATGTAGAAGTTACCAGAGTTTAGTTATTTGATTGCTTATTAGTTTACCTGTTGAAGAAGTTTCCATAGGTTAGTTTGAATAGGGTAGTTTATTGCTTGTTTACTTGTTTTAATAGGATAGTTGCTTGCTTGTTTATTTGCTTACTTGTTGTTATTCATTGAATTTGAATAGGTTAATCAGATTAGTTTGTTGTTGTTATTTCTTATTAAATAGATTAAATAGATAGTTTACCTTTGCATATTGTAATGATTAAGTTAACTTGCTTAAAGTAGGGTTTTAATTTGTTTTCTTAGGACTATCCATCGATCCGTTGTTCAAAAGTTACGTAGGGTAAATAGTTTAAGTTCTTTGATAGGGTTTGTTCATTCATAGCCTTTGTTTGAATAGATTAGTTCTAAGATAGCCCATTTCCTTAGTTACACTATACTACCTCTAGTCTTTCTTCCTTGACACACATAGTGTTGCAACTCTAAGTTTACTTACCTTGGGTTGACAATTTAATTGAGGGTTTTTTTAGTGCATACAGAACACCCATCAAGCATTGTGGAGATGAGACATGATACCTTTGAAATATCATCCTTCCTCATAAGGATGGAAGGATTTATATCTTCTTGCATTAAACAAGACGGAGGAACAACATTGAAATTCCCTTGCACCAAACAATATGGAGAGAAAGCATTCCTCTTGACCACATCATGAAAAGAGCTGCCATGAATGACAATGGAGCCTGAAGACGAATCCTTAAGAGGGAAAAATGACGACCCAAAAGAGGATCCAAGGCTTGGAGAAAGAGTTGTGCTGTTGGACGAAGGAGACACCATTGGAGATGAAGGACCTGCAAACATGAGTTTCAAGGGTACTGAAGGGCCCCGAGCGGAAGCCATTGCTCGATTAAAAAAAAAAACTTGAAAAAATTTCAATTTTGTTACAGAACAAGAATCAATGTTTATACATCTTAATCATAGATATATATAAAATTTATCCAATGGTTGGATTTATACGAATGAATAGTGTTGACCACTAGGGTTAACTGTGGTTGGATTGATGAGAGGTTTTGGGATAATTTCAGTAGATGTTTGATGCTTTATTACAAATATGTATGATAAACTATACAATATTGCATTTATTTTTATTTTTGTTGATTGAATATTTGGTCAATTATTATAGAAGTCATTGTTGGCCTATCTTGAAGGACAATTATTTTACTTGATGTTATCTTTATTTAATAGTTGGATTGAATGCCTTTTTATCTACCTTATTGACCATTTTATTTCATTGATGTAATATCCCATACTTTAGCCTTAGATAGTTAAAACATCATTGTTTTATCATCTTAATAATTCAATGCTTTGCATTTGTTTGGAGTTAGTTAGATTGAGTTAGACATTTGATATGTGTACATATAGATATTTTTATGTGTTACATGATATTATTATTAATGTTATATGCTCATGACTATGATTGTTTAAACATGAAAAATAAAATCAGGAGTTTCGGTACATGGATACTGGTTCAAGTTATGTTGTGAATGTGTAATAGATGCAAGGCATGATGTAAATAAACATACAGTTCTTAATTGAACATCAATGCAAAAATGGATTCTTATATGAAATGTGTAATGATCCCAAGCCAAATTCTTTCTTGGAATCACTAACTACTACTACTTTGTTGAGTTATTAAGTACATACAAGATTCATCAACACATGGAGATCACAATATATTCAAGATGTAGAAGCACAAGCAAAGATCTGACCTTTTTATTATGAGAAATGTAAGATCAATACAATAGATGGCCGATCTGGCATAAACCTCAGATGGCCGTACAAGCAATAGATATGAGCTTCTACAAAATGCTCCCGCTAATACAAAATAATGCCTCCAAAGGTGGAATAAGAAATGAAGATCAATACAAGCAGATCTGAATGCCAAACTCTCCAACTGAAGAATGCCACGCTCCAATAGAAGGCTGAAACCCTCAATAACTCGGCCCTACTGCCAAAAGTGTCCAATAACCATAAGAAATATGCCAATTGATAGATCGAGTGATGGTAAGAATAACCCAGGTGCCTGAATCTCCAAGATCCCTCTCAATCTCCATAGATCTGAATTTCCCACTGAATGGGGTGCCCCACTAGATGACTGAAACCCTAGCTG
>CBVK0103466959.1:0-15627 GCA_900067695.1 Picea abies | reverse complement strand
AAGCTTGGTATAGTCCGAAAGAACCCTCCTCGAAAGGGGGAGTAGATGTTGAGATGAGACATCTCTTTCTTTCGACCTGATGGTTGTGACATAAAGCAAGATGATGTGATGTGACTAGAACAGTTCTTCCAGCTGGATAGATGCGACTTAGAGCCAGTATAGTATCCTTCTTCTGACCTGATGGTTGCAACATAAAGCATGATGAGTACCTTTCTTCCGACCTGATGGTTGCGACGTAAAGCAAGATGATGTGTGACTAGTACTGTGCTTCCAGTTGTATAGTTGCGATGTAAAGCAAGTCTAGTACCATGCTTCTGACCTGATGGTTGTGACGTAAAGAAGGATGTGTACCTTACTTCCGACCTTCTGACCTGATGGTTGTGACATAAAGAAAGATGATATGATGAGACTAGCACTGAGCTTCCAGCTGGATAGCTGTGACGTAAATCCAGTCTAGTATCCTACTTCTGATCGGATGGTTGTGGTGTAAAGTAGGAAGAGTATCTTGCTTCCATCTTGAGTGTTGTGACATAAAGAAAGATGATGAGATGCGACTAGTACTGTGCTTCCATCCTGCTAGTTGTGACGTAAAGCCAGTCTAGTATCTTACTTCCAGCTTGAGTGTTGTGACGTAAAGCAAGACATTGAGATGAGATGAGTACTGAGCTTCCAGCTTGACAGCTGTGATGTAAAGCTAGTCCTATATTATGATGAGCCAGGCTCATGTTGTGATGATGATGATGATGATGATGTATCATTTTTTATACTAATACATAGTGACACAGATGATGATGGCATTCCTTTGATAATGACGATGTTGTCGATGAAGAAAAATTTCGATGCTTTATAGATACATCAATCAGTTTTCCAATATGATATTGATGATGTTGTCCTCTCACCCACTTGATGTTGTTGATGATAAAGGTCTCTCTCTCTCACATGATATTGTTGAAGAATACCCTTCTTGTTAAGGGGGAGTGTTAAAATAATGTAACTACAAAGTGTATTCTTATTATTATTTGATATATTATTCATTGGATCAATCCCCATTGTGGATTGATCATGTCAGTTATTATAAAGTACCAAATCCCCTTTTGCGGATTGGTCAAAAGATAATTGTAATAGGTAGAATAAGAAGTCGGCCCCAGAAAATATTAAAGGGGCATTGAATTATAATAAAGGTGGTTATAACCACCCATTTGGATAAGTTGGTCCTGCCAGTGAAGAGACACTTCACACATGCCAGTCTAATATAAATAAGGAGGCTAGTGCCTCACTTAGACACAAAACTCACTTGCTCATTTTGAGAGACAAGTTTCAGAATTGCAGAAGAAGAAGAGAGAGTGGCGCATATTTGGGAGAGGAACTTCTGTTTTAGTTTGAGTTATCTCTTGGCATTATATTGACTATCTATAATAAGGAAGTTTTGTTGGGTTTTATTCCCCTAGAGGGTTTCCCAGGATAAATGTTGTGTCTCTTGTGATTGTGTATCTCTCAGTGATCTTGTATTATGCTATTGTTATCTATTGAAATGCAAAGAACTATAATAATGTCTTAAACATTAACAGAAAGCAACCTCTCTAGAAACACATTCAACTTCGACCCCTCATTAACTAGCTAGAATCGCAAGGAAAAAAATACATCTTGGATATCTCTTCCTGGACATTGATTCAGGTGACTGGATAGGATGGAACCTCCAAAATATTCCAAGCAATCTTCAGGATGCAGCCTATTAGTTGCAAAGTCTTTTGAGAGGCTATGCCCCCATTTGCAACACACTAAAAGACAAGAGAGGTTGGGGCAATGGTATTTAGTCGTTAAGCAAGGATATTCACAACATCTCTCCCAAACAGATCTCCCCCCCAAAGATAAGATCTGGAATTCCCTCTGGAACAATGAAAGTCCTCCTAAGGTAAATTCTTTTTGTTGGATAGTGGCTCATGGAAAATTACTTACAAGTGAAAATATTCTCAAAAGGAACATACATGGTCCTTTCATATGTGAGTTGTGTTGCAATGCGCAAGAAACCTCTCAACATATCTTCCTACATTTCCCTTATGCTATCTCTATGTGGAAAGTAGCCCTCCAAGGCCTCCACAACAAAATCCGATGGTCGTCTCAACCAAGAGAGATTTTCTCAAATTGGCAATCCCTTTATCGTGGCTCCCTCAATAACAACCCTCTCTTCATAGACTTATTTAAATTCTTGCCTAAGTACATTTTCTAGAAAATTTGTCTCTCTCAAAATAGGGCCATCTTTTCCAACCTACGCTCCCCCCCAGGTCTTGTAGCTAAAAAATCCACCGCCCTTATGGTTGAATTATTTCTTTCCAAGTCCAAACCTATATCCTTCACCCCCTCCTCCACCTTAGAATCTGATTGGATCTCCACTTTTTCCCCCTCCACCCCTCTCATTTTCCACCCCCACTCTCTAATGATATCATCCTGGCAGCTTTATGAAGACTCTGAGTTACTACACTGGCGCAATGAGAAATAGACACATACTCTCTACTTCGACGGAGAATCAAAGGGAAACCGTGGTTGGAAGGAGTGGGAGGGGTCATCATTTGCCCACGAGGAAATCAAACACTCGCCTTCCACTAAAGCCTTAGAATTGCAACCAATAATCAAGCCGAAGCTTACGCTCTGTATCAAGGCCTTCTCCTTGCCAAAAATATGAGCATCCACTCCCTTTCAGTCATAGGCGATTCTAAGATAATTATAAATCATGCCTGCAAAATCTCCCAACCCTTGAATATCCACTTAAACTCCATATTACAATGAATCCCGGCAACTATCAAACACTTATCTAGTATTTCCCTCTTCCACGTCATTAGACACAATAATCAATTGGACAATACGCAAGAAAACCTGGCAATTGATCTAGAGCTGGGTTCATTGGTTGTCAATGGACTCAAGCAATGTAGACCCATCCCATGATCCAGTCACCCACCCGACATGAACTTGAAATTTGGCGGCCATCTCACCTGTCTACTCAGCTCGACACTTGGACTATGAATATGGCCACCAGTGTGAACTCTTCACATCACAACAACTCTCCCTTGACTTTGCCACTTGGCTCATGTATCCGTGCCCACAAACTACTATACCTCACCTCTCACCACCGTGATGCTCCCTCCTTCATCTTAGTGCATGCCACTCTTCACATACTATCCATCTCCCTCAGCTTGGGAGGTCACTTCGACATTCTTCTGGGTGCTCCAGATCATGGTAACAAGACCTAGAGTGGGAAGAATTCACTCAGCATGAATCCATGGGTGTACTATCCATTGAATTCTAGTAATGCAAGAAATACCAGGATCAGTAGAGGGCATGGTAGGAGCTCGTGTGGTCATTCAAAAATGAGAAATCAAAATCATCCTTTGAATATTGTGTAGATGATGGAGCATATCAGAGGACGTATGGAACATTTCCTAGGTATATTTCATACTCCACAGAAGAGAGCGGACACTACCCCTCCTTTGATTGCAGGTACATTCACTTGCACAATTCAGACATACAGCAAAAGAAATCCCAACAAAATGAGAGGGAGCACAGGCAACCAACGTGCCATCTCAGTGGAAGAGCATGAGGAATTGGTGAATATGGTGCAAAACCTGCAAATTCATCTCAGACCCCTCTTAGGAAAAGTCTTAACCGTAATGAAAATTACCATTCAGCACTGGAGAGACATCAACGGACAAAAGACAAATGCAAGGCGTTAAGGCATCAAATAGAAATTCTTCAATTTGGGGTTGGTCCCACTTCATCTTCGGACTCCCCGGAAACTTCTACAACCATCTTCGATGAATATTCTTCTCCATGACCTCAACCACGATTGGACCTAAATTTGTGGCTTTCAGCAGAAGGAGAACCCCCAAAAACAGACGAGAACAAGATTTAAGTGTATGCTCTGTTTAATAGTTTTTTTGTTAGTCTCTTATAGTATGATCTTTACTGTAAAATCTCAGGTCGGCTTTAGCATAGTAGAAATTCCTGCCTCCGCTCACCACATACCTACTGGGATCATACACAGAGGTGAATTTTGTAATTACAGCTCCTGCAACTCAACTCTTGTACTTCTCTTGCGATTATCCGCAACTCTTTTAATATAAATTTTCTCTGGTTTTTGTTAAAAAAAAAAAGGAAATCATCACACTGCACAACACCATGTGCTATATCAACTTCCACACCACCATGTGCTATCAACTTGCACACCATGACCACTATTATTTTCATCAACTACATTTGTTGGATCACAAATGCATTGGCTTCTATGAGTTAGTGGCACTATATCTTTACTTTCCATTGATTTTTTCTCCACTTTTTCAGTTCATGCATCTTTTTCTTGCCTATAAAAAAAACAAATATCATATTATGTCTTATATATATAAATTTATTTCCTATAAAACATTAAACACTATTAAACAAATAATATACTACTTAAGTGGATTAACAACTTATCTATTTGTCAAACCAAGAGACGATAAATATTCATCATTCTTGGTCACATGTTCTCTATGAGAGCGCTCATATCTGGTCAACTTTTATGCATTATCATTGTCATATAACTTGCACCTCAAGGACTTTTTCTTCATATCCAAAAGTCTAAATAAACAATAGTGTATAAATCAGCCACTTGAATCAACACAATGACAATGGAATATGAATTTGAAACTCAGATCTTATTAATCTCTGTGCTCAAAATTTAAGTGCACAAGTTAAAGAACAAATGCCTCTTAAAATTATCCCTTGAAGTGTTTCTTACATAACTTGAAATCAACAGTAAATAAGTAAATTTATGCAAAGGCATGTGAAACATTTTATGTAAATTTACTATGCCTCCAATTTAAACCACATGTTATGCATTTCTATATATTCAAATTGTATTCAGTATCTATGATTTCTAATAATACATTACATTCAATGATAAATTACACCATATATATAACCAAATTTTAACTGACAAGATTACCAGTTAAGGTGATGAATCATCATCATAATCATTAGCATTGCCACCAGGGTCAGAATCTTGATCACTCTTGTGTGCATCTTCTTGATTTTCTTCATCATCCTCACCTGAGGAATGAAATGAATTCTCTCTTCCAATATATTCATTGGTAATCAAAGTCTCTTCTTCAATCATTCTATCATCATCTTCATCCAATTCTTCAAATGTTTCTTGTAAGTTATCATATTTCCCATCAGGCATTATATCAACAAATTCCATGAATTTTTGTTTCGAACGAGACTCTGTTTGAATGACATATGTCCATCCTAGTCTTCTTACATCATCAATTAGAAATTATTGGTTA
Source organism: Picea abies (assembly GCA_900067695.1). Lineage (NCBI taxonomy): Eukaryota > Viridiplantae > Streptophyta > Pinopsida > Pinales > Pinaceae > Picea > Picea abies. The sequence goes on along the minus strand of CBVK0103466959.1, from coordinate 10,312 downwards.
AATTTAAGAGGAGATACATATGGCTCATCAGTCCCTGATAAACATTGTCATATATTTGCACGTACAAATCCATACTCATCAAGTTGCATTGTAGATGGTTTGACCCACTTACATTTTAATAATATAGGACTATTTTCACCATAATCAACTTGAATAATTTCTTGGATGAATCCAACATGAAATTTTTTCTTAGTTTCATGAAGGAATTCAACACTAACAACACAATCACAATTTCCCTTTCCTTTGTCCTTTTCTTCCACTCTTAAATGACTACCATAGGCCCACATGCCACTAAATTTCATATCATGTATATGTGGCAACTATGAAAGATCACTTTCCTCCACTTTTATATCTTAACCTTCTTATTTTGCATCATTGACTATATTAGCAATCCATTCTTCAAATTTTGGAAAGTAATCACCTTCGATCAAATCATGACGTCTATGCTTTTGAGGTCGACGTCGCATCCATGTTTGATTCTCTTATTCATATTTCCTGCATAGAATATGAATGTACAATATAATAAGATTAATAATATAAATGTGTAAATGCAATTGAAGAAACAATTATTGTGTAAAATGTTTTTTACCTACGCCACTTATTTAAAGAAGATGTGTTTTGAAGAACATAGGCATGTATCACACTTCTTTCTTTATGTTATAACTTAAAGCATCTTCCATTTCCTTCTAATACTTCACTTGCAACTCTCTCATCCTCTTCATCATCCCATACACATTGATTGGATTTGTTTAAATCCTTCATATATTCTGTGCAAAATCTCATGGCCTCTTGCATTGAATATCCCTCATACATGTTGCCTTCTGGTTTTTCCCTAGTATGGGCAATTTTTTTCAAAACCTTCACATATCTTTCTATAGGATACATACATCTTGTTCTTATTGGGACACAATGCTCTATTTCATTTTCTAGATGTATTAAAAGATGCATAGAAATGTTAAATATTGTTGGTGGCAATTCTCGTTCCAATAGACAAAGGACTTCAACAACCTCCTCCCTCAAACTATCAAAGTTCAAAGGATCTAATACATGTAAACTCATTCTCTTTAATATTAGGCCCAACCTTATAATTTCCAAGCTTGGCCCCTTTTCCAAACTTGATATATTGACCACAATAGGTAAAATATTATCAATTATGACATGATAATCATGGGTCTTGAGGCCTCTTACGTTATTCATGTCAGTTTGGGTTCTAATACTACTACTTACATATCCAATCGGAAATCAAGTTTGAGACATCAAATTTAAGAATTGTGCATGTTGTTCCTTTGTCAAAACATAAGGAGCATGAGGTTTTCTATATTTTTAATCATCATATTTTTCAACCCAAAGATTTCGATGAATCTTTAGTTGTCAAAATATTCACGTGATGAAACAGTATCAGAAGCACCAAAAAGAGTTTCAATAATAGCATAGGCTATATTTTTCTCGATATGCATAAAGTCAATAGTATGTCTAATGGCTAAAATATGCACAATTTTTTTACACCGCTTTCAATACATGGATCATCCCTACTACCACAAATCCCACCACTTTCAATAAACAACATTCGTATATGTCCATTCTCAATAATGTATTCACTTGTTATTGGAAATGGTGCTTCACGAATCTCTTCCTGGCCATTGAAAAGTGTTTTTTGTTGACGATATGTATGATCCTTTTTCAGGTGAGCACGATGTCCACAATAAACACACTTATGAAAAATTCTTGAGTGCCTCACAAAATCCTTAAATTTGCAAGGAAATCCATCGTATCCATGAACAGTGAGACCAATCAATGTGTCATATGTAGGAAGATCATGAATCGTAAATAGTAAGGAATCTATTAAAGTGAATTTGATTGAATGACCTTCCCTTAAAAATTGAATTGCTTCAATTCCTTTCCACAATTCCATTATCTCATCATATAATGGCTCTAAATAAACATCGATTGTATCTGAAGTCACACTTTTTTTTCTTGGTATAATCAATCATAGCGTTAGGAAAAATGGTTTAGTTGCTAACCATGGAGGCAAGTTATAATTTATTAAAAACACTGGCCAAGTTGACCATTTAGTACCTTTATCAAAGAATGGGTTCACCCCATCTAGAGCCAAACTCAACCTTATATTACGAGAATATTGGGAAAAATCGTTCCATTTATTATCAAATTCCATCCACATCTTATAATTAGGCACATGTCGTTGTTTTCCATCAGTGATCTTATTTTGGGCATCCCATTGCATAAGTTCAGTAATGTCTCTGCACCTATACATTCAGAGTAATCATGGGATTAGAGGAAAGTGTTGAAGAACTTTTCTGGGAACCACAACTGATTTCAACCCTGGTCTATACCTCCCTTCTTGACATTTTTGACATTCTGTCTCACTTGTATTTTTTTGCGAAATAATACACAACCATTCACACTTGTGTGGATATTTTCATATCCTAAGCCTAGCTTAGTGATTTGATTTTTACATTGACTTTGTTTTGTTGGAAATGTGGAGCCATGTGGTAACAACCGACTCAAAAATTCCAATAATTCATCTGCACTCTCATTTGTCCAACCATCCACCACTTGCAAGTTAAGAATTTGAAGGATTTTTGTCAAATGACTTAACTTGCAATTATCATACACATTATTTAAAGCATCCTCCATCGACTTGTCCCAATCATCATTTAGACCCTCATTCAACATTCTATTAACTTCAACCCCTTCATCTAACATTGTTTCCTCTTCATATATGTTTGGTTCCACTTTAGAAATGTTTGGTACATATTCATCTTTCATGCTATGCACTTGTATCATATTTTCATAATAATTGTTGTTCCAAGGGCTTACACCACTATGCCCATGTCTTATCATATGTCAATAAATAACATTTTGTTTCCTCACCTTTCCACCAAGACAATATTTGCATGGACATGGATATATGTCCATATCATTCTCATCGACTATTCTCTCATCATATGAATGGTAGTCATCGTTTTTCAACCTTTGTCGTTGACTCATCTTTGATGTTTTTCATTCCAATATTAATTTGATATGTTAATTAACAAATATCAAATAATTTAGATAGTACAAAGGCACAAAATCAACTAAGTTGTTGTTAACAATAGAAAAATTGACATGGAACTAATCATAAAAGAAAACTACAATATCCTTTGAATTGGGCTCAAGTTATGAGAAGAGAATAGAGGAACAACAATCTAATCCTTTGGGTTATCATGGACATTTTGGCATCTAACTGTGTTTGTATCGGATCCCCTTCATTGATTTAATCTCCCAAAGCACAAGGTGCAATTTAATTATTAGTATCATCAATTGAGAGGAAAGATATCACATTAGAATGTGTTCACTCAGACACTTGACCACCTATGATTCATATGGTTGTAAAATTATGGTAAATTGCATCAAACACAAAATTATTAGACAATCTCACACAAAAACTAAGGCTCCCTTCCTCATGCAAATAGCCCCACGATTGGGTCATTCATGCACATGAGGGATGACTTTGTGCAAGAAGAGATCAGAATTGGTCAATCACTCAAACAACCATCACTTAATTTATTTTCACTTTTAACCTTAGAAAGGTGCCCAAGTAGTCAACTAAAGAATATAACACATCAATAATTAATTTTCTTAAGTTAAACTTTAGGAAAATTCAATTAGCCAACTCAACGTAGTTTCATTGTCCTCCACCATGCTAGGATGCTGCAAAATGGTTGAAGACCTTCCTTGCTACCAAATCTCAACAGAAAATATTCCAAACCTTACTCTAGGTTAATCTAAAGGTAAAAACAAACACTGGAGTAAAAAATCTTGGAGGGGATTCACTAGTGAATCCCATCAGGGCATGTTTCTGAAATTACTTCCAACCATAAAAAGGTTCATTGCTTCAAAGCTACAAATTTTGAAGACTTCCCTTGGAAAATATATTGGTGAGAATTTGGAGAGCCTCAAAGTAGAAAATTAAAGTAATTTAGTAAAATTGAATTCAAAGCTACACCTATCAACTCATGAGCCACACCCAATAAGGGGAATTATAGACAACGTCTTGGAATAAATATTGTGGAGTCTAGACTGAGTGTACGAGTTTTTATTGGATATGTATGTAACATATCTGACTTCAATAAATTTGAATATACTCCTAAGACAAGAAAGGGGAGAGAAGGTTCTCTTTCTCAACAAAAATCAACAATGACAATGAAAGACCTTTGAAAATAGTAGAAAGTTCCCTCAACCCAAGAGGAGAATGGAATTTTTCATTGAGTGGAAGGGAATACAATAAAGGTGGATTTGGACCTGGAATATCATGTAGCTCTACCATAAAGGTCAAAGATTCATATATTGAATCATTGGAGTTATGACCTACATACCAAACTGTAGTTAGATGGATTCAAAAGTTTGGAACCTCTAGGATTCAATAGAGATAAGTTGGTAATGATGCTTACCATAGGGTATTTTGTTATGCTTTTCTAGTTCAACATGATAGAGGCATAATTTTTGAAGGGGTTCCTAAGGTTCACTACTAGAGGAGACATGTTGTTTTAGGATTTAACTCTTTAGAAGACTCTCCCATAAGAACATTCTTGTCATCTAGGATTGAATCTTGAATGTGAAATATTTCTTCAGGTTCTTGACAATCATCACCAAAAATGACAGTTTAATACCAAGTGTTGCAACATGATTTGCAAGGAATGTGATGTATGTTGTGTTCACATTTGGGCCAACAATTTTCAGGAAATTTAACTGAATATACTTATCTTGTAACCTTTTAATCTGTCCATTTATGATTGCAAACAAGACAATAGTTTCAATACATATTAATCATGTTTTTAAATCACTAACATTATGACATCCAAAAATTTGCAAATAGAACAATAACTTCATATTTATCCATTAAATTTTATAGATTCCATATTATAACATCCAAAATTTGGAATCCAAAAAAATCAAGGACAAAAATAAAAATTAGGATAAATAGAAATTTAGAGGCAAAATATTGAGATTGATTTTTTAGCAATTAAACACAAGGGATGAGGAATTAATAGATCCATAGGGAAGCATGCAATTGTCAAGAGATTCAATTAAAGAGAAAAATATGACTGATATTGTTCATTAATTATTAAATTCAAGCTACAACCATATCTTTATATTAGACACAACCACAAGGAAATACAAAAACTGTAAAAATTATGTCAAAACAGAGAAATTGCATTCATATTATTCCTGTGCAATTCAAAATTCACCCAGATTTTGTTTACATGAGTCATACGACCTATATTGGTCCGTACTCTGACTAGTAATGTTTAGGGCATCCATACAACAAGATTAAGGTTGTAAAACAACCCAATTTTTTACTATTCTCTTACAAAACATTGATAAACTCAGTTTATATTTGATTTTATGACCTGGGTATAACTTATTCTCTTTGTTGTTCTGAAGTATAGATCATACATTGTCTGTACTGTACAGATTCTACTTGATCATTGTCTATTTGTTTCTTTTTTCTAGTTTAGCTTAATGATGGCCATGTCTCAGCCTCTTTGTCTCTGTTTAGACCTTGCTCGCCTCCTTAACTATGTACATACCCGACTTGGCCTCTTTATTTTCCCTACTCGGCTCCCTATACGACTTGGTATGTTGGATATTCTTTGTTATATTCTTATCCAACTGACTAAGACCCATCCTGGTCTTCTAGTATCTAATCCCTACTCGTCTATGACTTCTAGATGAGATTAGATGTTGGCCCTAGCTTGACCCCTCAAGCAATATTTCCCTGTAAGGACCCTCAACCTCCCTTGGAAGTGTGCACTTAATTTTTCGACCAACTTCTCTTCTTGAGGTGATGAAGAAATGGGCTTGCCAGGTTATTTGTAACCCTATCCCTTCCCTCATGCAATCTTGACCATAGGATCTTCTCATCTAGATCTTGATCCAAGGGTGGGGACTTAATCAAGAATTGAGGTTGATTAAGTCATATCCAATGGTTGTGACTTAATATTAAGTTGGCGATGCAGAACCCCTACATTAGTAGGTTCTGCACGACCTCCTAGTCTAAGGATCATTCTTTATCTCCCCTTGAGTCTGATCGACTCTTTGATTCCCCATAGGAATCTTCAACACATTAGTGTTTCCACAGGTTATTCTTAGGAGTTACATCTGTGTGAACAAGCACTAAGAGCCAACTCTTACTCACGTGACCACACTCCTCACCCGAAAAGGTATATTGGGTTTTGTAGCTTCGCGACCCCTGATATGAATTTTTCTGGCCCTCCTATCCCAAAACCCCAAAAAGGCTAACGGGTCTCTGACTCCTCACTTTGAATTTTTCCTTGATGTGACCCCAACTGCGATCTGGGGCCAAATGTTTCGCACCTCAGGGTTTCGCGTATCGGCGATTTGCAATGTAATGACTCCCTCCACCGATAGCCGGAATCATGATAACTTGTTGCCACAAATCAATGGTTTCGAACGTCCCACGATATGAAGATCTTGATTCTATCAAGACTTTGTGAATCGGGAATTCACAATTCTCGACTCCAAGTCACAAATTCCTCCATGCCCTAAATTTCGAAACGACGAAATTCAAGCATGAGATCAATGACCCTCGTTGATCCAAATTCAACGACCATTATTCCTCCTGAGCTTACAATTGTTGAAATACACTCAGTCTTAACCCTTTCTATTGATCTGTAAGATATGGCGGTCCACAAAACTTCAACGGTTCTCCCCTGAGAAATTCAACCATCCCTTCAGACTTTCAAATACTCTTGCTCAAATACCTTGGCATCTTCTCCTTCTGGACTTATCTTCGGTAAGATGACTCCAGACCTCATCCCTCCTTTGAACTTCTTCTAAATATCTATCCTTCCTGAGCTTATACTTACTGAAACTTAAGGATTCGAAAGGATTCTTGCACACGCTCCTTGCGACATTCAAAATAACCTATGGTTATTCGACACTTCTAACTCTGTGCACTCCTTGCAACAATAGCTCTTCAACCTTTACCCTTGGTTGGGTAAGTCTAAGACTTAAACCAGCCTGCACACGCCTTGCATGGCTCTGTGCTATACCTACACTTCCACTGGTATAAGAATCAATGGTATCCCTCCTGAGTTTTTCCGAGATGAAACCCAAAACTTTGTCAACACACTCCTTGCGGACTATCACTGCACCCCTTGCAGGATTTCTCAGGAAGAGAAATAATTGAAAATCATACTTATCCTCTCATAGACTTCATACATTCAACATGAAATCCAAGCATCCATACACATAACCTTGAAACGAATGCATAACAGAGAATATAAAAAAATTGTAAACATACCATTCAATAGATGTAAACAGTAACCATGGCACACCATGAAATGGAATCAAATCATTCTTGTATTAATTCTAGTGCTCATGTACATGGGTTCAATAGCAACAACTATCTGATTATACGAATCTTACAATCTTTGTTCTTCTATTCTCTTTCTCTTTTGCTCTACAACTTACGATTACAATGAGAATAATCCTACTATACAATGCATACGAGGGTGTCTTTTTATGGGTTTTCCCTCTTACATCTCTAGCTATCTAATGGAAATTAAAAGCTACCTACTTTACATTCATTACAATTAAATGCCTCCATATTTGACAGATGAGAGCAACGCTCAAGATCTGTTTACAATATTCAAAGCATAAGTGCAAATACATCCTCCTATCTATTACATTAATGTTCCTTCATTCAAATTTAAAACGTCTTCAAAATGCGAACTAGTGCATTTCCAGTTGTCCTCCACTTCCGCGCTTGCTGGTGATGCTCCTTCATCATACTCCTCTGGTTGGAAACTTCATGATCTCCTACATTGTTTGTCCATGGTTCTAGATATTTGATTCACTTTCCCAACTGGCATCCTCCATCGGGTGTCCTTTCCATTTGACCAAATATTCAAAGTATGTCTTCCTTCGAGTCTTCTTGCTGACTTTATGATCAATGATCCTTTCCATCTGCAGATTTTCAGCTACATGCATCTATTTAACCCATTGAACTTCCTTCTAATCCGCCTATATTCCTGCTTCATCAGCTCTATAAGGGTACAAATCTATTATGTTGAATATGGGTGATATTCTTACATCATTCGGTAATTCAATCTCGTAAGCATTTGCCTCAAACTTTCACAAAATCTTACATGGCCCAATTTTCTTCATCTTCAACTTATTGTATGTTCCCCTTGGGAACCTTTCTTTTCTGAGATGCACCCAAACCAAATCACCTACTTCAAACTAAAGTTCTCTCCTGTGTTGATCTACTCTGTGCTTGTATTCCTAGTTGGAATTTTTCAATCGCTCTTTAATCTTACACTGGAGCTCCCGCATCTTTGCTACAAAATCCTCAGCTCCAGCCCTCCTGAACTCACTATGATCTAAGTCTCTCAACTCAAATACTCCTCTCGGTTGCATTCCATATATTATCTTGAATGGGCTTTGTCCTGTGCTCCTATTAGGTGAGTTTTTATACACAAATTCCACTTGCGGCAGAATCTGATTCCACTGACTATGATGTTCAACTACTAAACTCCTCAATAAATCTCCCAGACTTTGGTTCACTACCTCAGTCTATCCATCCTTCTGAGGGTGATATGTTGAGATAAAATATAAGCATGTTCCCACATTCTTCCATAGCATCCTCCAGAAATGACCAACGAACTTGGTATCTTTGTCTGAAACAACAATCTTGGGTAAGACATGAAGTCTAACAACTTCTTTGAAAAATAGATTTGCAATGTGTGTTGCATCATTGGTTTTATGACATGGAATGAAATGTTCCATTTTAGAAAATCTATCAACTACCACGAATATGGAATCACAACCTATCTGTGTCCTCGATAGTCCTAACACAAAATCCATGCTTACCGCATCCCACGACCTCTCTGGTACCGGTAATGGTTGATACAACCATGTATTCTGTCTTTTCCCTTTTGTGTGCTAGCAAATTCTGCATTTGTTGACAAACTTCTCAACATTTGTCCTCATCCTTGGCCAATAATATAAGCTATTCATTTGTGCGAATGTTTTATCATGGCCAAAATGTCCATCTAATCCCCCACTATGTTTTTCCTTCAAAAGATTCTCTCTCATAGAACTCTTCGAGATACACAACTGATTTCCCTTGAATAATAATTCATCCTGAATTAAATATTCAACCCATTGGCTTCTATCTCTAAGAACAGGATTCTCACATGCTTTGTAAGCATCCTTGAAATTTGAATCATCTCTGTACATGTCCTTAAGGTTATCAAAACCTAAGGTCTTCACATGAAATTCCTACAGAATCAAACATTTCCTGCTCAACGCATCAACAACTTTATTAGCAGTTCCATAAATTATCTTTATAACAAAAGTAAAGTTTTGCATAAAATCAACCCATTTCACATGTTTTTGGTTCAATTTTTCTTGTCGAGTTATGAATTGTAAAGCATGGTTGTCGCTATACAAGACAAACTCATTTGGAACCAAGTAATGCCTCCATTTCTTTAGTGCTTGTATGAATGTATAAAACTCATTGTCATGCGTTGAATATTTCATCTTTGTCTCATTCAACTTCTCACTGAAGTATGCAATCAACATGTTGTCTTGGCTTAAGACTGCTCAAATCACAAATCCACTTGCGTCACTTCTGACTTGAAATGTTTTACTGAAATCTAGCAGAACCATAACTGGTTGTTCATTTATTCTCTCCTTCAGCAACTTGAAACTTTTCTCTTCTTCCTCTGTCCAATGAAAAGATTTATGTCTTTTCTTGACTGTGTCCATCATTGATGCACTAATCCCACTAAAATTTCTAATGAACTTCCTGTAAAAACTAGCTAATCCATAGAATCTTCTAACTTCAAAGATATTCCTTGGCGATGACCAATCTTTGATTTCTTTTACTTTCTCAGGATCCATCTTCAACTCATTCAAAGAGATCACGAACCCCAAATAAATTAGTTCCTTCTTCATGAAAGATGACTTCTTCAAATTTATCAGCAGTTTCTCTTGCTACAACCTCTTCATCACTGAAGCTAAGTGTCTCAAATGTTCTTCCTTAGTATTATTGAAGATCAGTATATCATCAAGATACACAATCACAAACTTTCCAATGAAATCCTTCAAGACTTCGTTCATCAATTTCATAAAAGTACTTGGTGCATTCGTCAAGACAAATGGCATGAAAAGCCATTCATACAGTCCTTCATTCATCTTGAATGATTTCTTCCATTCATCACCTTCCCTCATTCTAATCTGATGATATCCACTTTTCAAATCAATTTTTGAAAACAACTTT
>CBVK0103466920.1:0-10318 GCA_900067695.1 Picea abies | reverse complement strand
GGCTTGGCTTCTAGGGTTTTGCAGCAAAACCCTTGAGGATTGTTGGTTTCGGTGGTTAAAGATTCCACCCAAGCCAATCTAGAGGAGGAACTACCTGGGTTTTTCATTGGATTCATCTTGACAAAGAAATACTCACATTTTGGCAGCGTTTGTGGCTCAAGGAAGACCATTTCACCCTTGCAGCAGAGTATGGAATGAGGGAGGGCGCACTATTGATAAAGGAGGTGCATTGGAGGAGAGTGGGGCGAACTTTCTCATAACATAATCGATTTTTCCAAGTGAGGAGGCTGTGTCACTGAGTTTGGGACAAATTGTTTAGCTGGAGGTCAATTTCTCTTGATAAGAGAGCGCCATACTTGTTGGGAGCTGTGTTTGTATGAGAAAGGGCGCATTGGGTCAGAGGAGGGCACACTTGATCAGAAAAGGGGGCGCATTCTCATTGTTTGGAGGCTGTGGGAGTGTCAAGGGGGGCGCATCTTGCTACAGCAACTGTTGTGGGGAGTCCAGAAGGAGTTAGAATCATTCTTCATCAAGTTTTATTGGCTGCCATTGTTTGGAACTCCTACAGTAACCTACAACAACCTACAGCAGCATTATGTATTCTCCCAGATTTGTAATAAGGTCAGAAATTTAATAAAAATAGATTACTTTTGGGGCGCAACACTGTTGGTATATTTATTTATATTCCTCTTGTTATTGTAAACTGCTTGCATTATTTTTACTTCCCATTTGGCATTCAAATACACTGTTGTACACAAAGAAACACATGAAAACCCAAATCAGCAAACACTCAGAAATATAACAGCAACAGTTAAGGGAACAGAGGATGGGTATCATGTCCACAAAACGTTTGATAAAGGCTCCATACAGTGTTAAACCTACAGCAGCAGTAAAACAGGGAGAATAGAGGGGTTGGGAGGTTGCAGACAAACTGTTTGACAAAACACTAGGACCAAGAATCCACTAAGTTTAACAGCAATCCATAACAGGTTTGTAGCAGCCATCTTAGTGGGGATATTTCAGGGTGGTTAAGGAGTGGTTATCTAGAAGGGAGCATTGAGCCTAGATGGTCCTAAGGCAGCTGATTATCCAAGATGGAGAGCATCTTCAAGAGATTTTTTATGCTAAAGAGGACAAGTGGCATTTTTAAACACTTCTCTTAATATTTTATTAATATTTCTTGGAGAGAAGAAGGATCTAAGACTCTCTAGAGTTCTCTCAATTACATATTACTGTAAATTAGTTAACGAGGAACTCTACAATGGAGGACTCCTCTCATTTGGAAAATCAAAAGTTCAAGTGGAGACATTCCCCTAGAAGGCCAAGGGCAATGTCATTCAGGTTAGAGGGAGGAAAGGCTCTTGGAGAATCAAGGTTCAATTCTGCTGGGACGGTTGATCATATTGACGCTTGGGCTGCTACCTTGATTTCTGCTGGTATATCTCTTCCATTCAGATCTGTGGCACATTTTTAGTGGGGTAAAGAATGGTTCTGTAAGTGGTTTCCATCCCTACAACTCCTGGATGTAACCAGATTGGTATATGAAGGAAAGGCTGTTGTTTTTCTACTATTTTGAAGGCTGATGCTGCTTTGTATACTTGATGGTTGCACCTTATATTGGTAGATATTGAGATGGAAATGAAATGCTGTTTTTATAAGCTTTTCATGCAGATTTATGTGTTAATATGGTTGATTCAGTTAACAAGATTGGTGTACTACATGGCTTGCTGATTTCTTTCTTGCATTTTGAACTTTTTCATCAAGTAATGCTGTGACTCCATTTGCCCAAACTTCCAAGAGTTCTTCTAGGGTTTGTACTTGGATGATTGGACTTATCTTTTATACAGATCCAAGAGGTAACAAATCTTTCCCATTTTTATCTAACAGAGCTCATAAGGTAAATAAAAAGCATATCACTTTAAACTCGTCAACCTAGAACTTTGCATGTCCTCATCATTAGATCAACACCCTTTCAGCAATAATGCTACAGAAATAATAATTATTGCAAGTGAATTCGTAGGGGTGGAAACATACAGTACCTTCATGACATACAATAGAAGCACGAGAAGTGGTTGGGGGAGCCAGAGTATCCCATACAACCATATTGACACCATTTGAACTGAAACCTGTCGCAGCAAGTATAGATCCACTGGCACCAACAAAGGCTACATCTCTGATAAAAGCGAGAAAAAATTAAATCAGATATCTTAAAATATAAAAGAGCAGTTATTTCAAATGAAAAGCATAGTTTGATCAAGTATGTACGCTGCATGTTGATGAAAACAAACAGAAGATTCTGTGGGTCGAACGTTGCTTCTCCCTCCTACTTCAAGTTGCCATGCACAAACTGTGCCATCCAATGCAGCAGTAGCAAATCTGTGTCCAAAGCGTTCAAATTGCACTGCCGATACCGACGCAAGTGCATAAGGAGGAGGAATATTTGCAGCCGGTAGAACACCATAAGTTGCAGTTGCTGTCACTTTGCCAAACTGCTTTTTTGAAGAAACCATGATTTAGAAGGTGTAAATTACGGCTCTTTTGATGATTTCAAGATATCAACCAAAAATTGAACATACATTGTTCATTTCAGCTATCTACATTATACTTCCAGTTCTACTCTTCCCATACTTTAAACGATGTTTCAAACCTGGTACAGCAGATCATTCAATGACTAATGATTGAAGAAAGATCTTGCAAACTAATCCAGTTTTGCTGGCAGAAATTCAACTTGTTATATATGTTTGAGTGATATGGAGTTGCTAAAAAGGCATGTGAGCAGTGTAGTATATTCATGAAATGAAGGGAGACGATCATACGAAGTAAGATTGAATAATATATTCATATATGAGACTGCCATTGAAAATGGAGTAGGCACATTGTCAATTACACATGATCAAAGGTTAACTTCATAACAGAACAACATGGAGCAGTTAAATAAAACTGGGGTTCATGTCAGCATTCATGATGATGAAACTTTCGTACTAGAACAAAACTGTTAGAGCAGGAAAAGATGCCTGCCTTCGACCATTACTATAAAGTTATAATGATGCCTGCCTATGACAATGAACTGCAGTATGTAAGTTTTCAGATTTTGGCTCTTGCTTACAACATATGACTAAGGCAAACACCGTATATTTATAGTAACTGGACCTGTGATTCTTGATTCCCTTCCACAGATACCTCCAGTTGATGGATCATCCCCAAGGATGATAACTCACCATTGTTTAATTTCTCTCTAGGAAATGAAATGATAAATGCTTCCTTCATTGTCAGGCTATCTCTTCACTACTTCATGCGCATTTCTTAAGAAGAACGAGGAAGGAAAAGAAGCATTGTAAGAAATCTGCAAAACAACTTTTAGAGAAAAAAATTGCAGACTGATACTTGCAGATGTTGGTATACTGTAGATAGAAGGCCCGTATCATAAAGCAATAATGTATCCATTGAATAAACAATCGTAAAATATTTTCTTTGAAGACAAACATGTTAAGGTGATGCAACAAAATAATGAAAAATTCCACAAAAGAAGTAACGTTTGAAATGTGAACTAATGTTAGAAGTTAGAACAGAGTAGCATCCTAATCCAGAAATGCATTTTGGAACAGATATTGAAGCCTATGGATAATCAACTATGAAAGTGAGAAAAGGAAAATCCAGAAAGTACAAAGTTCAAACATACTAAGATCACTTTAGTTCAAAATCAAATGGATTTCTATTCTGAGCACTTCATGCAACTGAGGGATGACCTTATTAGCAAACCCAAGTATACTCAGGAACATCGAATGCACAGCGTTAGGATTCCTTTAGGCCAGTCCAAAATTAGTTCACATTGGCTATAAGTTGAGACAAACCACCACATTTCGAGGTCTAAAAGAATTTGTCAACTTTGTCACCTATAGTACATCGAGCCATACTACTTCCTTCTCTTCTAGTCCCCTCTGTATATTATGACATTAGGGGGAGGTTCCATTGCCTCTATAGAGAACCTGGGGAGTCCTTTACTACTTGCTTCAAGTACCTGGTCTAGAGGTGTCTAGCTCTGTTTTTGATGGGGCACTAGATATCAAGATACAGATTTCACAGGGTCCACCTAGGACAAACCCTATTAGATTGATTACTTCTTTCTCCCCCCCCCCAAAGTGGCAGAAGACAGTAAGCAATGTGTAAAATCCATTGTGTCATCATCTTCTAGATTGGTAAGACCCCAAAACCCCTCTAGACTTGCAATCAACATATTGGTTCCCACTAGGGCTTCTATGAAGCTTCGCCCATGGCATAGCTCTCCACCTAGATGCCACCACACCGACATAAATACCAATTCTATGAGAACTCAAAGTTGAACTTGTTACCCCCGTAGTTGCACCAGGCAGGACTGATGATGATCCGCAAAGATTGAACTAGTAAATTGTTCAAAATCACTGTTCAGAAGTCCAGACGGGTCTTATGACCCCTTCAATTTTCCTTCTTCTTCTCCTTCATGCATGATCCATACCCCCATGGGGGGAATTGTAATAAAATGAGCTAGCATGATGACCTTGTTATGTAAAAGGCTTAGACCCCTAAGACTTAATCATGAGTGCATACTCTAGAGTGTTTTTTTTCACTTGTTAAATATGGCTTGTTGTTTAAGCGAATTATAATTTATAAGTTCTTTCACTCGTTACCTCCAAAGCTAGAGTGTGTACTGATGATTAGGCCTTAGTAAGTTGTCTAAGTCTAGTGTCTAATGTATATTACCATGCTAGTCATTGGTCTTGAGTCTCATGAACATGCACTAAGTCCCCCTTAGGATTTTTTAATTTGTTAATCTCCTCTCTTTTGATTCTAGCTCGCATCTTTATATTCCTTATTCTCTTACCCCCCACTTCATATAAGCTAGCCTTTATCTCGGTGGTTCCGCTTGTTAGATGGCACCAATCCCTCATACCTCTATACCCTACTCTTTCTTCTAACCATTCCTGGTCTCATTGACCTCGGTTGGCATCGTTCTCTCCTCTCATACCCCCTCTCATCCTCATCATCCCTCCCTCCTTTCATTTCCTGAACAGATCAACGTCAACAATTTGCGAAGGAAGGTCATTAAGGTCATTATAGCTATATGAAGGGCTAATAGATAGTAAATTAGTAATAATAAGAAAATAGAAAAAAGGGACCTGAAGATTTACTGAGTTGGTTGCTATTCCATCCAAGATCTCGTAAGAGCGAATTTCATTTATTGGTTTGGTTGCCTGCTCCAAATTGAAAAATATTATTAATGCAATAACCATTTTATTATCTCGTGACATAAAAAATTCTGATGAGTGAAATAATTGAGGAATCCCTCATTCGACAAAAATCATTTCTTTTCTTCTTTAAGTGAATCTTTACAAGGAGGTAATATGGATATGGATATCGTATGATCTCCTATTAGCAACATACTGAATCATATCTACGAGATATCCGGTGTGGATGTGGGTCAACATTTTTGTTGGCAAATAGGGGGGTTTCAAGTTCATGCACAAGTACTTATAACTTCTTGGGTTGTAATTGCTGTCTTATCGGGTTCATCTACCATAGCTGTTTGAGATCCACAAACCATTGCTATCGGTGGCCAAAATTTTGTCGAATATATTCTCAAATTTTTTCGGGACTTGACCAGAACTCAGATTGGGGAGGAAGAATATGGTCCCTGGGTTTCCTTTATTGTAACTATGTTTCTATTTATCTTTATTTCTAAATGGCTAGGTTCTCTTCTTCCTTGGGGAATTATAAAATTACCTCCTGGGAAGTTAGTCACACCTATAAATGATATTAATACTAAAGTTGCTCTAGCTTTTCTTATGTTAGTAGCACATTTCTATGTAGGTCTTGCAAAGAAGGGGTTAGGTTATATATTCAACCAACTCGAATACTTTTACCAATTAACATCTTAGAGGATTTTATAAAACCCCAACTCGAATACTTTTACCAATTAACATCTTAGAGGATTTTATAAAACCTTTATCACTTAGTTTTCGACTTTCTGGAAATAGTCGAATTGGTAGTTGTCGTCCCTGTTTCTCTGGTACCTTCAGTAGTTCCTATACCTGTAATGTTCTTGGGATTATTTACAAGTGATAGTCAAGCTCTAATCTTTGCAACCCTCGCTACAACTTATATAGGTGGATCCATGGAGGGTCATCATTAAATCACTAAATCACTGTCCAATTAGGCATAATATTTTCCAAGTATCGTACCAACTCATGATTTGATATGTATGGTAGAAGCAAATTGGAATTGTTAGTAACAAGAACTTGGTAAGAAGATTTAAGATTAGTTAGCTACTAATTTTGTCCATTAGATCTCCACAGAGAGTGGATCAGATTGATCCATTTGTATAGAGATATGAGAGAAAATAGGAAGGATTGAACAAGTTCACTAATCAGAGTTGGTTGAGTAAAGAATGTACTCTGGCATAGAACGATGGAATTTTTGTTCCTAGTAAGGGGAGGATTTTTTATATTCATCCAACTCGAATACTTTTACCAATTAACATCTTAGAGGATTTTATAAAACCCGGTGTGGAGGTGGGTCAACATTTTTATTGGCAAATAGGGGGGTTTCAAGTTCATGCACAAGTACATATAATTTCTTGGGTTGTAATTTTTGTCTTATTAGGTTCAGCTACCATATTTGTTCGAGATCCACAAACCATTCCTACCGATAGTCGTAAAAATTCCCGCAAAATTGGATTTTTACCTTGCCTTGGGGGTACTAGGAGATGTTGTATGCCTTAGGGGTATTCGTTTTCTTCAATATGAGTTAGCTTCAAGGAAACTCGACCCTTGGATGAGATAACTCAACCCACACAGGAAAACGCATCCTCAATTGATGAAACTCAGCTCACACAACACAAATCGACTTCTACACACAAAATCCACTTCCAAACGATGGAAACTTAACCACACTGAAGCGCAAGGAAGAAATCCGAAGTGATATCTTCACAAACTAGCTAGGGTGTATCGTTGCAAGACCGAAACTAGTGATCTAGTGAAGGGTTTCCAAAAAAACCCTAGTCTCTTCTCAGGAACTCTCCAAAATGTTTTTCTCAAATGAGCAATGTGCAAGAATGAGGAGAGACTCCTCATTTTCCCTTTTTAATAACTCACTTGAGTCATTTCTCGATCACTTCCTTTATTTTATTTTATTAAAGTCACTTTAATGGTTTCTCCACTTTATAATTTTTATTTTATTAAAGTCACTTTAATGGTTTCTCCACTTTATAATTTAAAACTGACTTTTCATTAGCCTAAGACCCATGTCCCATTTTTCTCCACTTTAACTTAAAATTCCCTAGGCTAATTATGTTCCCTAGATCATTTTCTGCCTTAGCCCATGGAAACTTATTAGGCTAGCGGAATTTTCCCTTATGACTCCTAAGCGGATGGGGACATTACATAATTTAAATTACATGTGATGTAATATAACCCAAAAAAAATATTTCTTTTATAAGTGACTTTATGAATAAGTCACTTTAATAAAATAGTTTAAATGTAAAAAAAATTGACTATAATGAAATATCCTCATGAATACTTTTGAGGGGATATGAAAGAAAAATAAAAAAGGAAACGGTTGAGTTCGAAGGCGGACGTAAGGTCATGTCCGTAGGGAAGTCGATAATTAATGTGATGGCAAACAGTGTATGGAAGGCAATGTATAGGTGGGCGGATAGAACATCGAACGGACGGGACAGGTACAGACGACGATTAAACTGTGGCGAAAGTACGGACGATGGCTAAGATTGATAGTAGAAGTACGAACATGCGGCAAAATGATCAATGGAATGTGTACGGACTGGTACGGCTGACAGCGATGGCTTGTACGGGTTGCGACACACAGGTTTTAATCCATAATGAAAACTTAGCATACATCCAGTAGAATATTATCCAATTGTTCAAGGCAATTTCAGAATAAGTTAAGCCACCTTTACAAGAGTGTATGTACCAAATAAGAGTGTTTTCAGATGGTTGTAGAAAACTTTTAATAACAGCAGCAAGAAGATCAGTGAGTTTGTCAATGTTAGTGTTAGTTAAGTTAGTAGAGAGCTTGAAAGAATTGAGAGAATGAGTGCATCAATCAATTCACTATGAGAATGCTTTGAGATTATTGCCTTTGATGCTTATGGAGTCTTATAACAACAAATACAACTAAGCTTGAAGCTTGATCTAATTGCAACCAAGAGAAGGATTCAAACCCTATGGTTGAAGCACATTTGGGCCTTATGTTTTGAATCTTGAGGAGAAGGATTTCTAGGGTGCAAGCACAATTGGGCCCTAGAAATCATTCCTCCCTTCTTATAGCTTCAACTAGGTCAAAGATAAAAAGTCTAGGGCTAAAATCCTACAATGCTAGCACTTTAGGGTTTTAGGGTTCTAACCCTAGCAAAGATATTTTCACAATTTTTTGGACAAAAATCACCTTGTCAAAGGAAGAAGCACTTATGTTCCTCTCTTAGGGTTTCTCCAAGCAAAACGTCTAGCATAAAATAGCAAATTTACCATGAAGCATCAATAACATAAGTATATATTGTAAAAAATTCACTTCATCCAAGAAACCATGACATAAAACCCTAATTGCAGAAATTACCATCCAAAATCAGCAAAAACCATCCACAAGTTGTTAAATAATTAAAAAGTAGCAAGGACAAGTGTTTCTCGCAACTTAGGTGCCTAGGGGTGAGAAAGTGTCCAATGTAGTCCCTTGTGAATTGAATTTATGTGAGATGTGACTTTAGGGAAATTTCATGAAGTGGGTGACTAAAGAGACTTTTAATCACCACCATTGATATAAGAGACAGACTTAGGTGCCTAGGGGTGAGAAAGTGTCCAATGTAGTCCCTTGTGAATTGAATTTATGTGAGATGTGACTTTAGGGAAATTTCATGAAGTGGGTGACTAAAGAGACTTTTAATCACCACCATTGATCTAATCGCATCTCCACTGTTAGATCATGAGACTCTTAATCTTCCCTCATTAAGTCGAACTAAGGAAAAGAGGCACCCCACCTTTGGCATTCTTCATGAGTTTTGAAGAGTGAATGAGAGAGATTGTCGAGTAGAGAAAGCAAGCAAGTTTTGCTACTAAGGGAACGCATTCCAATGCTAGAGCAGGCACGCAAATCAAGGAATAGTCTTCAACATTAAAGAGGTCATATAGTACAAAATTTTGACGAGGTCATACAGCGGTTTGAAGGCACAGACTTTGAGGAAGCCGTACAACATATTTCTGAGGCATTTTGGCACGAGTTTCAAGCCTGTCGTACAACAGCTTTGACATAGAAATCGAGACAGCAAACTGGGCACGAATTTCTAGGCAAAATCCGTACAATTTGTTGCCACCTAATACACACCTACAAACATGTAGAAGTCTCCAACCCACTTGGTGTGTCCTTGGAGGCACAAACCTGAGTCTCCACTTGGTGTGTCCTTGGAGGCACAAACCTGAGTCTAGACCCACTGTCAACTCAATCTAGACTCCTTTTGTCTAGGCTCACTCCTACGGAAGCCAAGTGGGGTAGACCCTATTAAACAATATGAAAGTTTTATTAAAGTTCTAGGAGTTAATTAAGTTATGGGTTAAGGAAACCCAACCCAATGACAAGCAACCATGCAAGATGCAATTCTTTCAATGACAAGCAAACCTTTCTTTTTACAAAAAGACAAACAGACCAGTGCCTAAAGATTACCAAATTTCCTTACTGAGATATACACACTTAAAAGATATTTCTACAACTTGAAATAAAGAATGGAATATATACACAATGAATTAAACAATAACTTTATGCTTAAAACAATTAATTCTCAAAGAATAAAGAATACTTAAAATAAAGAATAAAGAATGTTTTGACAATGTAAATATTCACATATAAATAACTTGCTGAAAATGAAAGAATGAAAGTGCTTGAAAGTAAATTACAAGGAAAAGAAATTGCAAGACTTGAAATGTAAATGTTTTGCAATGTAAGTAGGTTGCTTTTAGTAAATTTTAGGTCTCTCTTTGACTTCGAGTAATTAGATGTGAATTGCAAGAATCCTAAGCTATGTGACTACCCCAAGCTCCCTGTCCTTTAACCAAGAGGAAGTGTTGCGTGCTCAACAAGGGAACAACAAGGTTCCCCTTAGCTCCACAGGTCAAATCCAAAGTGCTTGAGCACTCAACAAGGACACTTAGTGTCGTGAAACCGTCCCGGGCTTCAACCTCTTCTAGCCTCCTCAAGTCACCTCTTTTTAATGGTTAAACAATAATGAAACTGAGTGCCTAATTAGACTATCCACACGATCCTTTGCCCTTTCTTGTCACCC
>CBVK0103466867.1:0-10265 GCA_900067695.1 Picea abies | reverse complement strand
GAATCACCCAAGATGGATTACAACATAGTAGAAGATTTGAAGAAGTTGAAGGCTAATATTTCAGTTTTGGACATATGTAGAATCCCTTAGCAAAAAGACTTCATGTTACAAGTTTTTAAATCAGTAGAAAATCCTACAACAAACCTTGACCAAGAGGGGATTCTAACTCCCATAGATCTAGTAAATAAACCAACTGTGAACACATGTTCTAAAGATAATAAGGGAAAACCTTTTGTTCCACCGTTCCTATTAACGTTTGAAGTCTTCAATAGAAACCTCCATAACTGTTTGGTCGATTCCAGAGCCTTCTCTAATGTTATGTCACTGTCTATTTGTAAAAAACTAAATGTGGTCCCTCTCAAAAGTGAAAAACATGTAATACAACTAGACAAAACCCAGGTCAAGGTCATGGGAGAACTCAAAGATGTGATGATCAGAATAGTGACACATCCTAGGTTTGTGCAAGAAATTGACATCATTGTAGTAGATATCCCAGAAGGTTATGGGATATTATTAAGCCGAGATTGGTCTGAGAAGTTAAACAGATACTTTAGTACAGACTGGGCACACCTTTGGTTACCATTAAAGGGACACAAAAATATGATCAAAATTGATAGGGAAAGATATCTGAAACATACTATCACTGACCTAGAAACCCGAAAGATATCTGAAACATACTATCACTGACCTAGAAACCCTAAACGAGCCATCATCAATAGATTTCCCTGTGCTAGGCAATTATTCCTGTGATTCCAACTTCAGAAACTTCTCCCCTCTCTCATATGATGTCCCTCTTACTCAAAACTATGAAATGATTTTTTGAGAGGAATTGCCGACAACAACAGAGGAAACTCTCTTATGCCAAGAACCTACGTTAGAAATCACATAACTAATAAGAGGAAAAGAGGAAAGTAATAGGAAAGGGGAAACTGATGCATGTTGCCCACAAGTTTAGACCCTCTATTTTGATGGATCTAAATCATAAGAAAGGTCAGGAGCAAGGTGTATCCTCATTCATCCGAAGGGTAAATGATTTTTCATGTCCTGTTGACTAGATTTCGAATGCACAAACAACACCATCGAGTATGAAGCTCTAGTACAGGGGATAAATAAATCCATAGACTTAAACATCAAATAATTGAAGGTTTTCAGAGATTTTGAAATGATTGTCAGATAGATAAGGAATACTATACATTGCAATTCTCCACACCTGAATAAATACCAACAGGAAGTGCACAAGCTAATAGAGCATTTTGAATCTTTCAACATCACAACGATTCCCAGAGAGAAAAAAACTCGTGTTGATTCTATGGCCACCAGTGATTCAAGGCTATCACCTCTAGAGGATTATGAAGCCACTCGGTTCACTATAGAACTTCTCTACAAACCCTCAGTACCCAACAATATTTCTAATTGGAAGGTTTTTGATGGAGACGAATAGATTATAAAATTTCTGAATAATCAGGACAATTTTAAAGACTTGGCCATTGATGATGAATTATTCTAGAACAATCGAAAGAAACCAACCCTCATATAAATCAGTTGATCAACAAATCAAATCTCACATGATACCGAAGGGAATAGCTAATTTAGAAACCTTTTTGACCTAAAAAAAATATTTAAGGGGTCAAAAATGCGAAGACCAGTAGTTTATGTCCCATGCATGAAACTATAAATCTCAAAACCCCAAAAAACCCAAAAAATGTAAACCTCAGTAAGATGATATCTAAATATAAAAGGAAGGCTTATCTCAAACTCTTCAAATAATACCAAGATGTCTTTTCATGGTCCTATCGGGATTTGAAAACTTATGATAACCAGATCATTCAACACACTATTCCTTTAAATCCTGAGGTAAAACCCTTCCAACAAAAGATCTAGAAGTACCACCCATCCCTGGATCCTCTCATGTGTCAGGAGTTAAATAAACTCTTAGATGCCAAAATTATGTTCTAGGTTAGACACTCTGCATGGGTAGCTAATTTAGTTCATGTAAGGAAAAATTCTGGGGAGATTCGCCTATGCGTAGATTTCAAAAATCTCAATAGAGATTCATAAAAGGACAACTACCCAGTTCCACCAATGGAGCAACTCCTACAGACCGTGTCTAGGTCTAAAATTTTCTCCTTACTAGATGGTTTCTCAGGGTACAACCAGGTTCTAGTTTTAGAAGAAGACCGCTTGAAAACTACCTTTTGAACCAAGTGGGGAACTTTCACTTACAAATGCATGCATTTTGGGTTAATAAATGTAGGAGTGACCTTCCAAAGGGCCATGGATGTAGAATTTTAGGGACTAATCAACAAGTGTGTAGTAGTGTACTTGGATGACATGATTGTGTACTCAAAGAACATAGAAGATTACATCCAACAATTAACCCAGATTTTCGAAAGGTGTAGGAAATACGGAATATCCTTAAACCCTAAGAAAACTATTTTCAGTGTTGAGGAAAATAAATTGTTAGGCCACATCATATCTCAAGAAGGCATTCACATAGACCCAGAAATAATTAAGGCTATAGCTCAGCTTCCATTGCCTCACAACACGAAGGCTATGCAGTCGTTCTTCGGGAAAATAAATTTTGTGAGAAATTTCACTCCCGATTTCCTAGAGACTATCAAACTACTACAAAAAATGATTCGTAAGGATTCTGAGTTTAAGTGGGATGATGAACAGAAGAAGGCTTTCAACAATATTAAAACTGCAATCTCACAAGCCCCAGTGCTACGAAGTCCTGATTTCAAAAAATATTTCTTCCTCTATACTTTCTCTTTTGACCAATCATTAGCCACAGTATTAACTCATATGGATGATGACAAAAATGAATCCCCATTATCATTCATGAGCACTAACCTCCAAGGTGCTGAACTTAACTATCATGCTATAGATAAACAATCTTATGTGGTTTATAAGGCAGTAACACATTTCAGATCTTACATACTCAAGAAACACAGTAAAGTAATTGTGCCTCACCCTGCAGTCCGATCCCTATTTACTCAATAGGATATGGGGGAAAGAAGAGGAAATTGGATGGAAGTAGTTCAAGAATTTGATCTAAATATAAAACTTGCTAAACTAGTTAAAGGACAAGGGTGATGCAATCTAACAGATGAAGCTCAAGACCAAGTAAATGAAGACCCCAGATGGGAGAATGAAATGGCATTATGGTGTGGTGAAGCTTCATACATTTCACCAAGATAAGAGTCTTGGTATAAGAAAATGAATTATCTCCTACATCATGGTACTTGTCCAGAAAACCTCAACCCTAGGGAAAGAAGAGATCTCAGGTTAAAATATGCACACTATCACCTCATAAATTCGATACTCTTACGAGTTAATTATGATGGGGTACTTTTGAGATTCCTTGAACATGAAGATGTAGATAAAGTTCTGAAGGAGATCCATGATGGCCTTGCCAGTGGAAATTTTGTAGGAGACACCACCACTAATAAGATACTGAGAGTTGTCTATTATTGGCCCACTTTGTTCAAGGACACTCACACATATGATAGAAACTATAAAACTTGTAATATAAGAGTTGGGAGAGAGAAGAGAGCAGCGGTCCCACTCCAACTGGTGACTATTTATAGTCCTTTTGCACAATGGGGGTTAGATACCATAGGAGAAATTACACCAAGTTATTCAAAACAACATAAGTACATACTCACTGCCACCAATTATTTCACAAAATGGGCAGAATCCATTCCTTTGACTCATGTAAATGAGAAGGTGGTAATCCAATTCATAGAAGAACAACTAATCACAAGGTTCAGTGTCCCTTCTGTTCTTGTTTTTGATAATGAAGCTTACTTTTCTTCCACCTTATTAACAGAGTTTTCCCTGGACAAAGGAATCATAATTAGATACTCTGCAAATTATTATCCACAGGGAAACGGAGTGGCAGAATCAACTAATAAGAACCTAGTGAGGATATTGAAGAAAACGGTTGCAAACAACCAGAGGAATTGGCATAATCTACTCCATAACACTTTATGGGTAGATATAGTTACACCAAAGGAATCTATAGGGAATTTCCCATACTTTCTAGTATATGGACATGAATCTATTCTCCCGAATAAGTTATATCTTCCATCTCTTCAACTTGCTCAGGAGTCCAGAGGGAAACCCTCATCGATCTTACAACAAAGAATTGACACCCTGCTCATGTAAGAAGAATAAATGGATAAAGATAAATCAAATTTCATATTCCACCAGCAGATAGTTAAAATATGGTTTGACAAGCATAAATCTAAAGAGAATAATTTTGAAGTAGGAGACTTAGTCCTAAAATGGGACAGAGTGAATGATCCTAAAGGAAAACATTCTAAGTTTCAGAATCTATGGCTTAGACTGTTCTAGGTGGCTGAGAAGATTGGGTTAGGAACATATCGACTACAGAATCTAAGGGGTGAACTTTATTCTCTCCCAGTGAATGGCCAAGCCCTAAAACAAACAAACAAAAAAACTCTCTTATGTGTTGTTCCAGATACGTTGTTTTGCATTCTACACTTTCTTTGGTTTTATCTTTTGTGATTGTGATTTTGAAAGATTGTGTTTAGCAAGACAGTGGTTGACCTCAAATCATATGAGATAGCGAACTCTCTTCCTAACTCATTGCTCACATATAAACACAAGAATCACTGAGTAGCCTACGATTTTTTCAAGAAATTCTTTATCCAACTTGTGCAGATGAACAACCTTGGAGACATGAGGAAGCGTCTTCTTTGTGGTTTGGTAAAAACCTTAAGGGAAAGATGGTAAGATGGAAGGAACTACATACACCTCCAAGACAGAGCTAGTAAGTTTCAACTTAACCATCTCATCTTGCAAATAACAGACTCTCTCCTCTCTGGCTCTCTCAAGTCATTATGCCAAAGTAAAAGTCAAATATATCAAATGAGTACACAACAGGAGAGGGTATTCCTATATCTCCACCGAGGCTGTGGACACTCGTTGGCAGTGGAGAAAGGTTTGTGATGTCGGGGTGACTCTGTTGAGGATATGAATGCTCATTGACAGTGGACCAATGCCATAGAAAATGAATGAAGGTAACAAAAGGCCTAGTGCCTGTGAATTCTCTACTATAATATTGTCAAAAGAGGGCGTGAGTCAACTTTAGAGGAAAATAAGGTAAAGAAGCTCTGATGAAAACTAGTAAAGTTTCTAATCATATTTTGCATCAGCTGAGCCCGAGTAAAGAATGGAGTTTCTGCTTTTTCCCAGTAAGTCGCCATTTGTTGAGCACTCAACACACCCTAAAAGTTCTATGTCAATTTTCCACTTTTTGGGTACCACTTGATCTTCGCACTGTCTGAATTGTCAATTTTCCACTTTTTGGGTACCACTTGATCTTCGCACTGTCTGAATTAGATTTTCCTTTGAGAAATGTTTTTCCTTTGTTTGTTCTCTTGACTCTCATCAACTATTCAGAATTTTGTAATTCTATAAACCCCATGAATTAAAAAGACTTAACACTTAAATAAGGAATCAATAACCAAAACACCTCACTTGACACACTCAAAGAATTCGACATCGGAAGAACTTAAAAGGTGAAAAGGAACCACTCGGAAAACCTCAGTCACCAAATGTCTATCTTCACCGGTATCGACGAAATAAGGTTTTTGTTTCATGATAAGTATTACATACGAAAATCACCAACAACTGATCCCCTTTGGCATCGGTAAAAGGAGAAGGGATTAATTTTTATAAGGAAAGGAAATGATATTGCCAATGGCCGATAACCGACATGCTTGTCGGAATCAGAGAAAGTTGAATCACGATGAACATTGCGACCACGCTAAGGAGTTTTCCCCGATCATCGATCCCTGAAGCGTTTCAGCATCGATAATTTTTTGAAGACGCTAATCGAAAGGAAAATACGCAATAGGTTTATGCCTGATCACCAATCCCCGATACCTTTTCGGCATCGATAGGTTTATGCCTGATCACCAATCCCCGATACCTTTTCGGCATCGATGATCCCAGGTTCAGTTTAAGATGCACAACTTGAAGAAATTCCCAACTTTGACTAATACTCATGAAGTTATCTTCCCGATATTCATTCCCATGTGTCCCAAGACAGTTTCACCATGTCAGCACCGTATGATGAAATCGATCGGCGTCAAATGTTTTTCGCAGAAGGATATCAAAGAAAACACTCGTAGCACATTGTCGATTCCCAATCCGCCCACTAGGAAAGTGACACGATGGGATGTTTTAGCACTAGATATGTTTAGATTCCAAGAATTTAAGGGACTGATTAAGTCCAATTATCACATTAGTTTCTTCTTCGTGTGTGAATCAAAAGGCCATTTGAAATTATTGAAAGAACACACCACCCTCTGTGCTTCCACCGTGAACACACGATGAATTAAATTGCAAAGATTCGACGATAGATTTGTTTGAATTTCAAGAGAATTTAAGGGAATAATTAATTCCAAATCTTGCATTAGTTGCTAATTCGTGCACAAATCAAAAGGACCATTTGAATTTACCAATAGAACACATCACTCTCCTCTCCTCCATCATCAACCCACGATGAATTAAATTGCAAAGATTCGACGATAGATTTGTTTGAATTTCACTCATCACTCGAATTAATTGGTTGATATGACCAGTAAGTTCTTCCCCATTTAAATCCTCTTGGTCCATTGTAAACGAAACCATTCTGCGGGTAAAGACATTTCAGAGAATCCAAAGGATCGAGACGAGCAATTCAAAAGCTTTCGATATCTCGTGAGTATCAAACTTCAAGGTTTAGAAAGAATTACAGGGATGATGCCTCCAAGAAAACCAACCACTAGGCGATCTCTGAGAGCACCGAAGCTAAAGGAACCCAAGGTGGGAGAAGGATCTTCCATAGCTACCGCAAAACAATTAGAATTTTCCCCAAGGCCGAAACCAGTCATCAGGACATCCAACAAGAAGGTTTTCACTCAAACTTTGGCCTTTGGAGACATGGAAGAAAGCAAAGGTATCAAGGTATCACTCGCGCACTGGGGATAACTCTTCAATAAGACCAGATGGAAAGAATTCCCGGAATATATCCCGCACAACGACCCTGATATGAGAAATCTTGACGATGAAGTTTTCTTGAACATTAAAATATCATACTTGCACATGGTGGCAAGTAGAACTCCATTTTTCCCTTGCATAGAACTCCTAAAGTGGATCATTGACCACACAGACACAAAAACATGTTTGATTAATGACGTCAATGGTGAGTGTGTCCGGGTTTTCCTTTTGGTAGAGGTGCAGATATATTACAATCTTAGAGACCCAAAGGAGCAACTAAACACCAATTTCATCATAAAATTCAATGAGTGCCACGACACTGGTCGGGTGATGGATTAATGGTGGAAAAGGTAAAAAATACACCAATCGGACCTCCGAATGGTACTAGATGAACAACTTGAGGGACTCATATATCTATCTTATGGCCCTCATCTGCTGGTTGTATGGGGAGAAATATTGTTCCAGGTTTTCAGAGGCATGGATGCCTCTAGCTTACACAGTGGCCATTTCTGAGAGAGATTTCAATTGGGGACCCATCATTTCAAATAAGTTGAGCATATGCATACAACAGGCTCAGACACCAAAAGAAGAAGATACTCCATCCTTCTACATGCATTTGTATTTATTAGATGTCATATGTGCCAAGAATGTATTTGTTGGCATGAACTTGAGTTGGCATGCCTCAGAACTCTTGGTCCACATTTTCTTCGGCATTTTATGGGAGAATAGGTACAAAAAATCATAATCCCTTATCTTCGATGAATTCATTGCACACATTCATTTATTATTTTCAAGAAAGAGTGTCTGAGGCTATCGGCTGTGACAAAAAAGGTGATAGAAAAGGTTGGCCAATGGTATCTAGACGAACGTGATACCTACATTAGGGTATCCAAAGCCAATGGAGCACCACATCTCCTACCTTTGCATGTTCCTAATTGACTAGTAGTAGGGGAGATATGCTACCAAACTATCCTACAAGGCTATAATTCTACTCTGGTGAAAGATAAGAAGAAATCATTTATACCTTATGGATTCCATATAGGTTTCTACCTAGTAAATGACATCTCTCAAGCCAAGTAAGAAGGACTGAGCCAATTGGAGTTCGGATTCCATACCGGTTGTTTCTAAAAACATGACCCAAAGGGTATAGTCTTGAAGCATGTATCACAAGTGTCATCCTGTTGGCCATACGCCCATGATAAGTTTGAGGATGAGGTCTTCACGGAAAATTCCCAAGATTGGGATGAATTTGTGGAAAGGATGGCCGACCCTAATATGACCAGGCTCAGATCCATGATCCTGAATGAATAGGAAACAACACTAGAACAATTGGAACAAGGGGCCCTTAGGGTTATAGAAGAAATGATAGCATCTGAAATAGCATAATCCACCCATGTAGTGGCTAAAACAACAGAGATTCCCCTGGTAACACTGACACAAAATAGAAGTTCCCTCAAGGATCAGAACGTGCAGGAGAGGAGGTTACTCATGTTATAACATGAATAGAAGATAATCTATCAACTCAAAGATGACCCAGACATCATAAACATGGAAAGGATCCCTGAAGACAATCCGGATGGAAGCTATATGGGACCAAGTGGCCTTGAGTTCATAGACCTTGATGATATTACTGGGTTAGATGACCTGGAATTCACAATGCAACTGACCAGATCACCGACAAATGTTTTGGCTCAGCCAAGGACTGTTGAAGCATCATAGAGGACCAACCAAACCAACATGTCAAATCCCTTAAGTGAGTTGATAAATATATATGACGATGATGACAACCCAATAGTATCCCTTGTGACCCTTGTACATATCGAAGAAGAAAAGGGACTAGAGAAGACATCTTCCCCTTTTCCCGACACCCAAATTTAGGAGGTTCCACAAAAAGAACAAGAAGCCAAAAGTGTCCTACACACTAAGTTGACCGATGCACCGGAGACCCAAGCAGACACTCCGAAGGATGAGGCAAGGTCGGATGAGCTAAAGGAAGAAGCCCCACAACAGGAAATCCTTGTCTTAATGGCCGATGAAAAAGTAATTACTGAGCCTACTCCCGATGTATCAATTTTAATCGGTACTCAAACCCTCGATGACTGACAGGTAGAAGCAAGGCCTTCAAAGAACAGTAAGGAAGTTCAAGAACCCAATCTTGAACAACTATATACTATTGGTAGTCTGGGGAATATGCTCACCTGGGGAGATTAGCATATTCCCAAACCTATGGACAAAGTAGCTGACATAAATTCCATAGCGTATGATCGTAAAAGGAAGGCTATCGTCCAGAGGACCACCAAGAAGAGGAGGATCACTTTATATCGCTCCATCCTCATCACTACAGAGGAACATCTGATCAACACAGAGCATGCTAAGATGTCTTAACTCATTGGTGCAGGGATGGAAATCACAGATTCCACCTTGGACAAAAATAAAAGATATGAAGAGGAGCTGGTTGTTGCCCTGAAGGAACTAGAACATTTGCGCCACTTGGTGAAATACTATTAAGACACCACAAAAGTTGTGGTGTACCTAAGGAGTGAATTCAAGGAGGCCTACAGCAAGTTTACTGATGAATGAAACCTATTCACTACAAGGACAGTTGAGCTTCAAGAAGACACCCTCATGGAACTTGCGATGTGAAAAGATATGGAGAGGTGGTACAAGAAAGTGCAACAGACTGTGGAAAGAATAGAGTATATCAGTGCAGTGCAAAAGGGTCGAGACACCAAAGAGAGCATCATTTGGGTGTTAAGAGAAAGCAACATCGATCGCATCAATAAATCAACTGAGTATTGGGAAAAGAAGGCTTAGGAGCCTCATCGGCCTATTCACAAAAAATGGGCCAAGCGAAAGAAGATTTGGGTCAAAATAAACAAGGAAATGAAGGATATCAGACTCCCCGAGTTCTACATGCCCGATGACTTTGTCGAATTGCATGACATAGTCAAATCACACATCAAACAAGATTCATCATGGGATGAAGAAGTAGAAAAGGTGAAAAACACGACTCTAGGTTAGGTGTGATAGTTTATGGAACAGCCGATCAAAGCTTGAGTTATGCTACAATAATTAAGTGCCAATTTAGTCAAGTATCAAGCACATGCAGTGGAGATAAGAGAGATTCACTCGGCCCTGATGGAAAAAAATAGATTCCCATACACCAACACCTACGAGGACATGTTAATTGTTGGCCCTTGGTTAAGGAAAGAAGTGAAGATCAAGGAAGAAAAGGCAGAATGCAAACTGGA